>JAQPZY010000149.1:0-53159 GCA_029931535.1 Margaritifera margaritifera
TGCGACTGTCATCTTCAAGATCATCATCATCAAGATCATCATTGAGATCGTCGTCATCCATCATCATCATCATCAGCATCAGCAGCAAAATCATCACTGGTCTCTGCCAGGGACAGGCTTGTCCCAGTCGTCGCTCAGGATTTGTTGTCATTTTGACTTCTTGTCATCATCATCATCCTCATCAATCATCATCATCATCATCCGTCATCATCATCATCATCATCATCCATCAGTCATGATCATCCATCATCATCATCATTATCATCACCGTTCTCTGGCAGGGACAGGCTTGTACCAGTTGTCGCTCAGGATTTGTTGTCGTTTTGTCTTCTTGTCATCATCATCATCCTCATCCATCATCAATCATCATCATCATCATCCATCATCATCCATCATCATCATCACCGGTCTCTGCCAGGGACAGTCTTGTCCCAGTCGTCTCAGGATTTTTTGTCGTTTTGGCTTCTTTTCTCTATGGTCACTTCTCACATGGAGTTTTTCTTTGTTGTTATTGTTATTGTTGTAGTGGAGATAGGTCCTCAACACTGGAAGAAGTCTCGTCGTCAGGAATTTCTCTCCCTTCCATGGACAGGAAGTTGCATCTCGAAACCTTAGATTTGATTAGGATTGTACTCCACTAGTCTCTGCCATGGACAGGCTTGTCCCAGTTGTCTCTCCGGATTTGTTGTCGTTTTGGCTTCTCATCATCATCAACATCCTCCTCCTCATACAGTGTCTCTTGTCATGAATAGACTTAATCGTATATATATGATAGAGTCAGGTCCGGCATCTCCTGCTACCGTAAATAAAAGTAGACGGTACTACCTGCGACTGTCATCTTCAAGATCATCATCATTGAGATTGTCATCATCCATCATCATCATCAGCAGCAGAATCATCACCGGTCTCTGCCAAGGACAGGCTTGTCCCAGTCATCGCTCAGGATTTGTTGTCGTTTTGGCTTCTTTTCTCCATGGTCACTTCTGACATGGAGTTTTTCTTTGTTGTTATTGTTGTAGTGGAGATAGGTCCTCAACGCTGGTAGAAGTCTCGTCGTCAGGAATTTCTCTCCCTTCCATGGACAGGAAGTTGCATATCTAAACCTTAGATTTGATTAGGACTGTACTCCACTAGTCTCTGCCAGGGACAGGCTTGTCCTAGTTGTCTCTCAGGATTTGTTGTCGTTTTGGCTTATCATCATCATCATCATCCATCAATCATCATCATCCACCATCATCATCCATCAATCATCATCACTCATCATCATCATCATCACCGGTCTTTGCTAGGGACAGTCTTGTCCCAGTCGTCTCTCAGGATTTTGTTGTCGTTTTGGATTCTTTTCTCCATGGTCACTTCTGACATGGAGTTTTTCTTTTTTGTTATTGTTATTGTTGTAGTGGAGATAGGTCCTCAATGCTGCAAGGAGTCTCGTCGTCAGGAATTTCTCTCCCTTCCATGGACAGGAAGTTGCATATCGAAACCTTAGATTTGATTAGGATTGTACTCCACTAGTCTCTGCCAGGGACAGGCTTGTCCTAGTTGTCTCTCAGGATTTGTTGTCGTTTTGGCTTGTCATCATCATCAATCATCAATCATCATCATCCATCATCATCATCATCACCGGTCTCTGCCAGGGACAGGCTTGTCCCAGTCGTCGCTCAGGATTTTGTTGTCGTTTTGGCTTCTTTTCTCCATGGTCACTTCTGACATGGAGTTTTTCTTTGTTTTTATTGTTATTGTTGTGGTGGAGATAGGTCCTCAACGCTGGAAGAAGTCTCGTAGTCAGGAATTTCTCTCCCTTCCATGGACAGGAAGTTGCATAATATCGAAACCTTAGATTTGATTAGGATTGTACTCCACTAGTCTCTGCCAGAGACAGGCTTGTCCCAGTCGTCGCTCAGGATTTGTTGTCGTTTTGGATTCTTGTCATCATCATCATCCTCATCCATCATCAATCATCATCATCATCATCCGTCATCATCATCATCATCATCCATCATCATCATCATCATCATCATCATCATCACCGGTCTCTGCCAGGGACAGTCTTGTCCCAGTCGTCTCTCAGGATTTGTTGTCTTTTTGGATTCTTTTCTCCATGGTCACTTCTGACATGGAGTTTTTCTTTGTTGTTATTGTTATTGTTGCTGTGGAGATAGGTCCTCAACGCTGGAAGAAGTCTCGTCGTCAGGATTTTTCTCCCTTCCATGGACAGGAAGTTGCATCTCAAAACCTTAGATTTGATTAGGATTCTACTCCACTAGTCTCTGCCAGGGACAGGCTTGTCCTAGTTGTCTCTCAGGATTTGTTGTCGTTTGGCTTATCATCATCATCATCATCATCCATCATCATCATCATCATCATCCGTCATCATCATCATCATCATCATCCATCAATCATGATCATCCATCATCATCATCATCACCGGTCTCTGCCAGGGACAGGCTTGTCCCAGTTGTCGCTCAGGATTTGTTGTCGTTTTGTCTTCTTGTCATCATCATCCTCATCCATCATCAATCATCATCATCATCATCCATCATCATCATCATCATCACCGGTCTCTGCCAGGGACAGTCTTGTCCCAGTCGTCTCAGGATTTTTTTTCGTTTTGGCTTCTTTTCTCCATGGTCACTTCTCACATGGAGTTTTTCTTTGTTGTTATTGTTATTGTTGTAGTGGAGATAGGTCCTCAACGCTGGAAGAAGTCTTGTCGTCAGGAATTTCTCTCCCTTCCATGGACAGGAAGTTGCATCTCAAAACCTTAGATTTGATTAGGATCGTACTCCACTAGTCTCTGCCAGGGACAGGCTTGTCCCAGTTGTCTCTCCGGATTTGTTGTCGTTTTGGCTTCTCATCATCATCATCATCATCAACATCCTCCTCCTCATACAGTGTCTCTTGTCATGAATAGACTTCATCGTATATATATGATAGAGTCAGGTCAGGCATCTCCTGCTACCGTAAATAGAAGTGGACGGTACTACCTGCGACTATCATCTTCAAGATCATCATCATCAAGATCATCATTGAGATCGTCATCATCCATCATCATCATCATCATCAGCAGAATCATCACCGGTCTCTGCCAGGGACAGGCTTGTCCCAGTCATCGCTCAGAATTTGTTGTCGTTTTGGGTTCTTTTCTCCATGGTCACTTCTGACATGGAGTTTTTCTTTGTTGTTATTGTTGTAGTGAAGATTGGTCCTCAACGCTGGAAGAAGTCTCGTCGTCAGGAATTTCTCTCCCTTCCATGGACAGGAAGTTGCATATCGAAACCTTAGATTTGATTAGGATTGTACTCCACTAGTCTCTGCCAGGGACAGGCTTGTCCCAGTTTTCTCTCAGCATTTGTTGTCGTTTTGGCTTCTTGTCATCATCATCATCCTCATCCGTCATCATCATCATCAATCAATCATCATCATCCATCATCATCATCATCATCGTCATCACCGGTCTCTGCCAGGGACAGTCTTGTCCCAGTCGTCTCTCAGGATTTGTTGTCGTTTTGGATTCTTTTCTCCATGGTCACTTCTGACATTTAGTTTCTCTTTTTTGTTATTGTTATTCTTGTAGTGGAGATAGGTCCTCAACACTGGAAGAAGTCTCGTCGTCAGGAATTTCTCTCCCTTCCATGGACAGGAAGTTGCATATCGAAAACTTAGATTTGATTAGGATTGTACTCCACTAGTCTCTGCCAGGGACAGGCTTGTCCTAGCTGTCTCTCAGGCTTTGTTTTCTTTTTGGCTTATCATCATCATCATCATCATCATCCATTATCATCCACCATCATCATCATCATCATCATCATCATCAGATATCATCATCATCATCACCGGTCTCTACCAGGGACAGTCTTGTCCCAGTCGTCGCTCAGGATTTGTTGTCGTTTTGGCTTCTTTTCTCCATGGTCACTTCTGACATGGAGTTTTTCTTTGTTTTATTGTTATTGTTGTAGTGGTGATGGATCCTCAATGCTGGAAGATGTCTCATCGTCAGGAATTTCTCTCCCTTCCATGGACAGGAAGTTGCATATCGAAACCTTAGATTTGATTAGGATTGTACTCCACTAGTCTCTGCTTGGGACAGGCTTGTCCCAGTCGTCGCTCAGGATTTGTTGTCGTTTAAGCTTCTTGTCATCATCATCATCCTCATCCATCATCAATCATCATCATCATCATCCGTCAACATCATCATCATCATCCATCAATCATCATCATCATCATCATCATCACCGGTCTCTGCCAGGGACAGTCTTGTCCCAGTCGTCGCTCAGGATTTGTTGTCGTTTTGGATTCTTTTCTCCATGGTCACTTCTGACATGGAGTTTTTCTTTTTTGTTATTGTTATAGTTGTAGTGGAGATAGGTCCTCAACGCTGGAAGAAGTCTCGTCGTCAGGAATTTTTCTCTCTTCCATGGACAGGATGTTGCATCTCGAAACCTTAGATTTGATTAGGATTGTACTCCACTAGTCTCTGCCAGGGACAGGCTTGTCCCAGTTGTCTCAGGATTTCTTGTCGTTTTGGCTTCTCATCATCATCATCATCATCAACATCCTCCTCCTCATACAGTGTCTCTTGTCATGAATAGACTTCATCGTATATATATGATAGAGTCATGTCAGGCATCTCCTGCTACCGTAAATAGAAGTAGACGGTACTACCTGCGACTGTCATCTTCAAGATCATCATCATCAAGATCATCATTGAGATCGTCATCATCCATCATCATCATCATCATCATCAGCAGCAGAATCATCACCGGTCTCTGTCAGGGACAGGCTTGTCCCAGTCGTCGCTCAGGATTTGTTGTCGTTTTGTCTTCTTGTTATCATCATCCTCATCCATCATCAATCATCATCATCATCATCCATCATCATCATCATCATCATCCATCAATCATGATCATCCATCATCATCATCATCACCGGTCTCTGCCAGGGACAGGCTTGTCCCAGTTGTCGCTAACGATTTGTTGTCGTTTTGTCTTCTTGTCATCATCATCCTCATCCATCATCAATCATCATCATCATCATCCATCATCATCATCATCATCATCCATCAATCATGATCATCCATCATCATCATCATCACCGGTCTCTGCCAGGGACAGGCTTGTCCCAGTTGTCGCTAACGATTTGTTGTCGTTTTGTCTTCTTGTCATCATCATCCTCATCCATCATCAATCATCATCATCATCATCCATCATCATCATCATCATCACCGGTCTCTGCCAGGGACAGTCTTGTCCCAGTCGTCTCAGGATTTTTTTTCGTTTTGGCTTCTTTTCTCCATGGTCACTTCTGACATGGAGTTTTTCTTTGTTGTTATTGTTATTGTTGTAGTGGAGATAGGTCCTCAACGCTGGAAGAAGTCTTGTCGTCAGGAATTTCTCTCCCTTCCATGGACAGGAAGTTGCATCTCGAAACCTTAGATTTGATTAGGATTGTACTCCACTAGTCTCTGCCAGGAACAGGCTTGTCCCAGTTGTCTCTCCGGATTTGTTGTCGTTTTGGCTTCTCATCATCATCATCATCCATCAATCATCATCATCCATCATCATCATCATCATCATCATCATCACCGGTCTCTGCCAGGGACAGTCTTGTCCCAGTCATCTCTCAGGATTTGTTGTCGTTTTGGATTCTTTTCTCCATGGTCACTTCTGACATGGAGTTTTTCTTTTTTGTTATTGTTATTGTTGTAGTGGAGATAGGTCCCCAACGCTGGAAGAAGTCTCGTCGTCAGGAATTTCTCTCCCTTCCATGGACAGGAAGTTGCATATCGAAACCTTAGATTTGATTAGGATTCTACTCCACTAGTCTCTGCCAGGGACAGGCTTGTCCTAGTTGTCTCTCAGGATTTGTTGTCGTTTGGCTTATCATCATCATCATCATCATCCATCATCATCATCATCATCATCCATCATCATCATCATCATCATCATCCATCAATCATGATCATCCATCATCATCATCATCATCATCACCGGTCTCTGCCAGGGACAGGCTTGTCCCAGTTGTCGCTCAGGATTTGTTGTCGTTTTGTCTTCTTGTCATCATCATCCTCATCCATCATCAATCATCATCATCATCATCCATCATCATCATCATCATCATCCATCAATCATGATCATCCATCATCATCATCATCACCGGTCTCTGCCAGGGACAGTCTTGTCCCAGTCATCTCTCAGGATTTGTTGTCGTTTTGGCTTCTTTTCTCCATGGTCACTTCTGACATGGAGTTTTTCTTTGTTTTATTGTTATTGTTGTAGTGGTGATGGATCCTCAATGCTGGAAGATGTCTCATCGTCAGGAATTTCTCTCCCTTCCATGGACAGGAAGTTGCATATCGAAACCTTAGATTTGATTAGGATTGTACTCCACTAGTCTCTGCTTGGGACAGGCTTGTCCCAGTCGTCGCTCAGGATTTGTTGTCGTTTAAGCTTCTTGTCATCATCATCATCCTCATCCATCATCAATCATCATCATCATCATCCGTCAACATCATCATCATCATCCATCAATCATCATCATCATCATCATCATCACCGGTCTCTGCCAGGGACAGTCTTGTCCCAGTCGTCGCTCAGGATTTGTTGTCGTTTTGGATTCTTTTCTCCATGGTCACTTCTGACATGGAGTTTTTCTTTTTTGTTATTGTTATAGTTGTAGTGGAGATAGGTCCTCAACGCTGGAAGAAGTCTCGTCGTCAGGAATTTTTCTCCCTTCCATGGACAGGAAGTTGCATATCGAAACCTTAGATTTGATTAGGATTGTACTCCACTAGTCTCTGCCAGGGACAGGCTTGTCCTAGTTGTCTCTCTGGATTTGTTGTCGTTTGGCTTATCATCATCATCATCATCATCCATCATCATCATCATCATCATCCATCATCATCATCATCATCATCATCCATCAATCATGATCATCCATCATCATCATCATCATCATCACCGGTCTCTGCCAGGGACAGGCTTGTCCCAGTTGTCGCTCAGGATTTGTTGTCGTTTTGTCTTCTTGTCATCATCATCCTCATCCATCATCAATCATCATCATCATCATCCATCATCATCATCATCATCACCGGTCTCTGCCAGGGACAGTCTTGTCCCAGTCGTCTCAGGATTTTTTTTCGTTTTGGCTTCTTTTCTCCATGGTCACTTCTCACATGGAGTTTTTCTTTGTTGTTATTGTTATTGTTGTAGTGGAGATAGGTCCTCAACGCTGGAAGAAGTCTTGTCGTCAGGAATTTCTCTCCCTTCCATGGACAGGAAGTTGCATCTCGAAACCTTAGATTTGATTAGGATTGTACTCCACTAGTCTCTGCCAGGGACAGGCTTGTCCCAGTTGTCTCTCCGGATTTGTTGTCGTTTTGGCTTCTCATCATCATCATCATCATCAACATCCTCCTCCTCATACAGTGTCTCTTGTCATGAATAGACTTCATCGTATATATATGATAGAGTCAGGTCAGGCATCTCCTGCTACCGTAAATAGAAGTGGACGGTACTACCTGCGACTATCATCTTCAAGATCATCATCATCAAGATCATCATTGAGATCGTCATCATCCATCATCATCATCATCATCATCATCAGCAGAATCATCACCGGTCTCTGCCAGGGACAGGCTTGTCCCAGTCATCGCTCAGAATTTGTTGTCGTTTTGGCTTCTTTTCTCCATGGTCACTTCTGACATGGAGTTTTTCTTTGTTGTTATTGTTGTAGTGAAGATTGGTCCTCAACGCTGGAAGAAGTCTTGTCGTTAGGAATTTCTCTCCCTTCCATGGACAGGAAGTTGCATATCGAAACCTTAGATTTGATTAGGATTGTACTCCACTAGTCTCTGCCAGGGACAGGCTTGTCCCAGTTTTCTCTCACCATTTGTTGTCGTTTTGGCTTCTTGTCATCATCATCATCCTCATCCGTCATCATCATCATCATCATCATACATCAATCATCATCATCATCATCATCATCATCACCGGTCTCTGCCAGGGACAGTCTTGTGCCAGTCATCTCTCAGGATTTTGTTGTCGTTTTGGATTCTTTTCTCCATGGTCACTTCTGACATATAGTTTTTCTTTTTTGTTATTGTTATTGTTGTAGTGGAGATAGGTCCTCAATGCTGGAAGAAGTCTCGTCGTCAGGAATTTCTCTCCCTTCCATGGACAGGAAGTTGCATATCGAAAACTTAGATTTGATTAGGATTGTACTCCACTAGTCTCTGCCAGGGACAGGCTTGTCCTAGTTGTCTCTCAGGATTTGTTTTCTTTTTGGATTATCATCATCATCATCATCATCATCATCCATTATCATCCACCATCATCATCATCATCATCATCATCATCCATCATCATCATCATCACCGGTCTCTACCAGGGACAGTCTTGTCCCAGTCGTCGCTCAGGATTTGTTGTCGTTTTGGCTTCTTTTCTCCATGGTCACTTCTGACATGGAGTTTTTCTTTGTTTTATTGTTATTGTTGTAGTGGTGATGGATCCTCAATGCTGGAAGATGTCTCATCGTCAGGAATTTCTCTCCCTTCCATGGACAGGAAGTTGCATATCGAAACCTTAGATTTGATTAGGATTGTACTCCACTAGTCTCTGCTTGGGACAGGCTTGTCCCAGTCGTCGCTCAGGATTTGTTGTCGTTTAAGCTTCTTGTCATCATCATCATCCTCATCCATCATCAATCATCATCATCATCATCCGTCAACATCATCATCATCATCCATCAATCATCATCATCATCATCATCATCACCGGTCTCTGCCAGGGACAGTCTTGTCCCAGTCGTCGCTCAGGATTTGTTGTCGTTTTGGATTCTTTTCTCCATGGTCACTTCTGACATGGAGTTTTTCTTTTTTGTTATTGTTATAGTTGTAGTGGAGATAGGTCCTCAACGCTGGAAGAAGTCTCGTCGTCAGGAATTTTTCTCTCTTCCATGGACAGGATGTTGCATCTCGAAACCTTAGATTTGATTAGGATTGTACTCCACTAGTCTCTGCCAGGGACAGGCTTGTTCCAGTTGTCTCAGGATTTCTTGTCGTTTTGGCTTCTCATCATCATCATCATCATCAACATCCTCCTCCTCATACAGTGTCTCTTGTCATGAATAGACTTCATCGTATATATATGATAGAGTCAGGTCAGGCATCTCCTGCTACCGTAAATAGAAGTAGACGGTACTACCTGCGACTGTCATCTTCAAGATCATCATCATCAAGATCATCATTGAGATCGTCATCATCCATCATCATCATCATCATCATCATCAGCAGAATCATCACCGGTCTCTGCCAGGGACAGGCTTGTCCCAGTCGTCGCTCAGGATTTGTTGTCGTTTTGTCTTCTTGTTATCATCATCCTCATCCATCATCAATCATCATCATCATCATCCATCATCATCATCATCATCATCCATCAATCATGATCATCCATCATCATCATCATCACCGGTCTCTGCCAGGGACAGGCTTGTCCCAGTTGTTGCTAAGGATTTTTTGTCGTTTTGTCTTCTTGTCATCATCATCCTCATCCATCATCAATCATCATCATCATCATCCATCATCATCATCATCATCACCGGTCTCTGCCAGGGACAGTCTTGTCCCAGTCGTCTCAGGATTTTTTTTCGTTTTGGCTTCTTTTCTCCATGGTCACTTCTCACATGGAGTTTTTCTTTGTTGTTATTGTTATTGTTGTAGTGGAGATAGGTCCTCAACGCTGGAAGAAGTCTTGTCGTCAGGAATTTCTCTCCCTTCCATGGACAGGAAGTTGCATCTCGAAACCTTAGATTTGATTAGGATTGTACTCCACTAGTCTCTGCCAGGAACAGGCTTGTCCCAGTTGTCTCTCCGGATTTGTTGTCGTTTTGGCTTCTCATCATCATCATCATCATCAACATCCTCCTCCTCATACAGTGTCTCTTTTCATGAATAGACTTCATCGTATATATATGATAGAGTCAGGTCAGGCATCTCTTGCTACCGTAAATAGAAGTAGACGGTATTACCTGCGACTGTCATCTTCAAGATCATCATCATCAAGATCATCATTGAGATCGTCATCATCCGTCATCATCATCATCATCATCATCAGCAGCAGAATCATCACCGGTCTCTGCCAGGGACAGGCTTGTCCCAGTCGTCGCTCAGGATTTGTTGTCGTTTTGGCTTCTTTTCTCCATGGTCAATTCTGACATGGAGTTTTTCTTTGTTGTTATTGTTATTGTTGTAGTGGAGATTGGTCCTCAACGCTGGTAGAAGTCTCATCATCAGGAATTTCTCTCCCTTCCATGGATAGGAAGTGTCATATCAAAACCTTAGATTTGATTAGGATTGTACTCCACTAGTCTCTGCCAGGGACAGGCTTGTCCCAGTTGTCTCTCAGGATTTGTTGTCGTTTTGGCTTCTTGTCATCATCATCATCCTCATCCATCATCAATCATCATCATCATCATCCATCATCATCATCATCATCATCCATCAATCATCATCATCCATCATCATCATCATCATCACCGGTCTCTGCCAGGGACAGTCTTGTCCCAGTCATCTCTCAGGATTTGTTGTCGTTTTGGATTCTTTTCTCCATGGTCACTTCTGACATGGAGTTTTTCTTTTTTGTTATTGTTATTGTTGTAGTGGAGATAGGTCCCCAACGCTGGAAGAAGTCTCGTCGTCAGGAATTTCTCTCCCTTCCATGGACAGGAAGTTGCATATCGAAACCTTAGATTTGATTAGGATTCTACTCCACTAGTCTCTGCCAGGGACAGGCTTGTCCTAGTTGTCTCTCAGGATTTGTTGTCGTTTGGCTTATCATCATCATCATCATCATCCATCATCATCATCATCATCATCCGTCATCATCATCATCATCATCATCATCCATCAATCATGATCATCCATCATCATCATCATCATCATCACCGGTCTCTGCCAGGGACAGGCTTGTCCCAGTTGTCGCTCAGGATTTGTTGTCGTTTTGTCTTCTTGTCATCATCATCCTCATCCATCATCAATCATCATCATCATCATCCATCATCATCATCATCATCACCGGTCTCTACCAGGGACAGTCTTGTCCCAGTCGTCTCAGGATTTTTTTTCGTTTTGGCTTCTTTTCTCCATCGTCACTTCTCACATGGAGTTTTTCTTTGTTGTTATTGTTATTGTTGTAGTGGAGATAGGTCCTCAACGCTGGAAGAAGTCTTGTCGTCAGGAATTTCTCTCCCTTCCATGGACAGGAAGTTGCATCTCGAAACCTTAGATTTGATTAGGATTGTACTCCACTAGTCTCTGCCAGGGACAGGCTTGTCCCAGTTGTCTCTCCGGATTTGTTGTCGTTTTGGCTTCTCATCATCATCATCATCATCAACATCCTCCTCCTCATACAGTGTCTCTTGTCATGAATAGACTTCATCGTATATATATGATAGAGTCAGGTCAGGCATCTCCTGCTACCGTAAATAGAAGTAGACGGTACTACCTGCGACTATCATCTTCAAGATCATCATCATCAAGATCATCATTGAGATCGTCATCATCCATCATCATCATCATCATCATCATCAGCAGAATCATCACCGGTCTCTGCCAGGGACAGGCTTGTCCCAGTCATCGCTCAGAATTTGTTGTCGTTTTGGCTTCTTTTCTCCATGGTCACTTCTGACATGGAGTTTTTCTTTGTTGTTATTGTTGTAGTGAAGATTGGTCCTCAACCCTGGAAGAAGTCTTGTCGTTAGGAATTTCTCTCCCTTCCATGGACAGGAAGTTGCATATCGAAACCTTAGATTTGATTAGGATTGTACTCCACTAGTCTCTGCCAGGGACAGGCTTGTCCCAGTTTTCTCTCAGCATTTGTTGTCGTTTTGGCTTCTTGTCATCATCATCATCCTCATCCGTCATCATCATCATCATCATACATCAATCATCATCATCAACATCATTATCATCACCGGTCTCTGCCAGGGACAGTCTTGTGCCAGTCATCTCTCAGGATTTTGTTGTCGTTTTGGATTCTTTTCTCCATGGTCACTTCTGACATATAGTTTTTCTTTTTTGTTATTGTTATTGTTGTAGTGGAGATAGGTCCTCAACGCTGGAAGAAGTCTCGTCGTCAGGAATTTCTCTCCCTTCCATGGACAGGAAGTTGCATATCGAAAACTTAGATTTGATTAGGATTGTACTCCACTAGTCTCTGCCAGGGACAGGCTTGTCCTAGTTGTCTCTCAGGATTTGTTTTCTTTTTGGCTTATCATCATCATCATCATCATCATCATCCATTATCATCCACCATCATCATCATCATCATCATCATCATCATCATCCATCATCATCATCATCACCGGTCTCTACCAGGGACAGGCTTGTCCCAGTCGTTGCTCAGGATTTGTTGTCGTTTTGGCTTCTTTTCTCCATGGTCACTTCTGACATGGAGTTTTTCTTTGTTTTATTGTTATTGTTGTAGTGGAGATAGATCCTCAATGCTGGAAGAAGTCTCATCGTCAGGAATTTCTCTCCCTTCCATGGACAGGAAGTTGCATATCGAAACCTTAGATTTGATTAGGATTGTACTCCACTAGTCTCTGCTTGGGACAGGCTTGTCCCAGTCGTCGCTCAGGATTTGTTGTCGTTTAAGCTTCTTGTCATCATCATCATCCTCATCCATCATCAATCATCATCATCATCATCCGTCAACATCATCATCATCATCCATCAATCATCATCATCATCATCATCATCACCGGTCTCTGCCAGGGACAGTCTTGTCCCAGTCGTCGCTCAGGATTTGTTGTCGTTTTGGATTCTTTTCTCCATGGTCACTTCTGACATGGAGTTTTTCTTTTTTGTTATTGTTATAGTTGTAGTGGAGATAGGTCCTCAACGCTGGAAGAAGTCTCGTCGTCAGGAATTTTTCTCTCTTCCATGGACAGGAAGTTGCATCTCGAAACCTTAGATTTGATTAGGATTGTACTCCACTAGTCTCTGCCAGGGACAGGCTTGTCCCAGTTGTCTCAGGATTTCTTGTCGTTTTGGCTTCTCATCATCATCATCATCATCATCAACATCCTCCTCCTCATACAGTGTCTCTTGTCATGAATAGACTTCATCGTATATATATGATAGAGTCAGGTCAGGCATCTCCTGCTGCCGTAAAAAGAAGTAGACGGTACTACCTGCGACTGTCATCTTCAAGATCATCATCATCAAGATCATCATTGAGATCGTCATCATCCATCATCATCATCATCATCATCAGCAGCAGAATCATCACCGGTCTCTGCCAGGGACAGGCTTGTCCCAGTCATCGCTCATGATTTGTTGTCGTTTTGTCTTCTTGTCATCATCATTCTCATCCATCATCAATCATCGTCATCATCATCCATCATCATCATCATCATCATCCATCAATCATGATCATCCATCATCATCATCATCACCGGTCTCTGCCAGGGACAGGCTTGTCCCAGTTGTCGCTCAGGATTTGTTGTCGTTTTGTCTTCTTGTCATCATCATCCTCATCCATCATCAATCATCATCATCATCATCCATCATCATCATCATCATCACCGGTCTCTGCCAGGAACAGTCTTGTCCCAGTCGTCTCAGGATTTTTTTTCGTTTTGGCTTCTTTTCTCCATGGTCACTTCTCACATGGAGTTTTTCTTTGTTGTTATTGTTATTGTTGTAGTGGAGATAGGTCCTCAACGCTGGAAGAAGTCTTGTCGTCAGGAATTTCTCTCCCTTCCATGGACAGGAAGTTGCATCTCGAAACCTTAGATTTGATTAGGATTGTACTCCACTAGTCTCTGCCAGGGACAGGCTTGTCCCAGTTGTCTCTCCGGATTTGTTGTCGTTTTGGCTTCTCATCATCATCAACATCCTCCTCCTCATACAGTGTCTCTTGTCATGAATAGACTTCATCGTATATATATGATAGAGTCAGGTCAGGCATCTCCTGCTGCCGTAAATAGAAGTAGACGGTACTACCTGCGACTATCATCTTCAAGATCATCATCATCAAGATCATCATTGAGATCGTCATCATCCATCATCATCATCATCATCAGCAGCAGCAGAATCATCACCGGTCTCTGCCAGGGACAGGCTTGTCCCAGTCATCGCTCAGAATTTGTTGTCGTTTTGGCTTCTTTTCTCCATGGTCACTTCTGACATGGAGTTTTTCTTTGTTGTTATTGTTGTAGTGAAGATTGGTCCTCAACGCTGGAAGAAGTCTCGTCGTCAGGAATTTCTCTCCCTTCCATGGACAGGAAGTTGCATATCGAAACCTTAGATTTGATTAGGATTGTACTCCACTAGTCTCTGCCAGGGACAGGCTTGTCCCAGTTTTCTCTCAGCATTTGTTGTCGTTTTGGCTTCTTGTCATCATCATCATCCTCATCCGTCATCATCATCATCATCATCATCCATCATCATCATCATCATCATCGTCACCGGTCTCTGCCAGGGACAGTCTTGTCCCAGTCATCTCTCAGGATTTGTTGTCGTTTTGGATTCTTTTCTCCATGGTCACTTCTGACATATAGTTTTTCTTTTTTGTTATTGTTATTGTTGTAGTGGAGATAGGTCCTCAACGCTGGAAGAAGTCTCTTCGTCAGGAATTTCTCTCCCTTCCATGGACAGGAAGTTGCATATCGAAAACTTAGATTTGATTAGGATTGTACTCCACTAGTCTCTGCCAGGGACAGGCTTGTCCTAGCTGTCTCTCAGGATTTGTTTTCTTTTTGGCTTATCATCATCATCATCATCATCATCATCCATTATCATCCACCATCATCATCATCATCATCATCCATCATCATCATCATCATCACCGGTCTCTACCAGGGACAGGCTTGTCCCAGTCGTCGCTCAGGATTTGTTGTCGTTTTGGCTTCTTTTCTCCATGGTCACTTCTGACATGTAGTTTTTCTTTGTTTTATTGTTATTGTTGTAGTGGAGATAGATCCTCAATGCTGGAAGAAGTCTCATCGTCAGGTATTTCTCTCCCTTCCATGGACAGGAAGTTGCATATCGAAACCTTAGATTTGATTAGGATTGTACTCCACTAGTCTCTGCTTGGGACAGGCTTGTCCCAGTCGTCGCTCAGGATTTGTTGTCGTTTAAGCTTCTTGTCATCATCATCATCCTCATCCATCATCAATCATCATCATCATCATCCGTCAACATCATCATCATCATCCATCAATCATCATCACTCATCATCATTATCATCATCATCACCGGTCTTTGCTAGGGACAGTCTTGTCCCAGTCGTCTCTCAGGATTTTGTTGTCGTTTTGGATTCTTTTCTCCATGGTCACTTCTGACATGGAGTTTTTCTTTGTTGTTATTGTTATTGTTGTAGTGGAGATAGGTCCTCAATGCTGCAAGGAGTCTCGTCGTCAGGAATTTCTCTCCCTTCCATGGACAGGAAGTTGCATATCGAAACCTTAGATTTGATTCGGATTGTACTCCACTAGTCTCTGCCAGGGACAGGCTTGTCCCAGTCGTCGCTCAGGATTTGTTGTCGTTTTGGCTTCTTCTCATCATCATCATCCTCATCCATCATCAATCATCATCATCATCATCCGTCATCATCATCATCATCATCACCGGTCTCTGCCAGGGACAGTCTTGTCCCAGTCGTCTCAGGATTTTTTGTCGTTTTGGCTTCTTTTCTCTATGGTCACTTCTCACATGGAGTTTTTCTTTGTTGTTATTGCTATTGTTGTAGTGGAGATAGGTCCTCAACGCTGGAAGAAGTCTCGTCGTCAGGAATTTCTCTCCCTTCCATGGACAGGAAGTTGCATCTCGAAACCTTAGATTTGATTAGGATTGTACTCCACTAGTCTCTGCCAGGAACAGGCTTGTCCCAGTTGTCTCTCCGGATTTGTTGTCGTTTTGGCTTCTCATCATCATCAACATCCTCCTCCTCATACAGTGTCTCTTGTCATGAATAGACTTCATCGTATATATATGATAGAGTCAGGTCAGGCATCTCCTGCTACCGTAAAAAAAAGTAGACGCTACTACCAAGGACTGTCATCTTCAAGATCATCATCATTGAGATCGTCATCATCCATCATCATCATCATCAGCAGAATCATCACCGGTCTCTGCCAGGGACAGGCTTGTCCCAGTCATCGCTCAGGATTTGTTGTTGTTTTGGCTTCTTTTCTCCATGGTCACTTCTGACATGGAGTTTCTCCTTGTTGTTATTGTTGTAGTGGAGATAGGTCCTCAACGCTGCAAGGAGTCTCGTCGTCGGGAATTTCTCTCCCTTCCATGGACAGGAAGTTGCATATCGAAACCTTAGATTTGATTAGGATTGTACTCCACTAGTCTCTGCCAGGGACAGGCTTGTCCCAGTCGTTGCTCAGGATTTGTTGTCGTTTTGGATTCTTGTCATCATCATCATCCTCATCCATCATCAATCATCATCATCATCATCCGTCATCATCATCATCATCATCATCATCATCATCATCATCATCATCATCACCGGTCTCTGCCAGGGAAGTCTTGTCCCAGTCGTCTCTCAGGATTTGTTGTCGTTTTGGATTCTTTTCTCCATGGTCACTTCTGACATGGAGTTTTTCTTTGTTGTTATTGTTATTGTTGCTGTGGAGATAGGTCCTCAACGCTGGAAGAAGTCTCGTCGTCAGGATTTTTCTCCCTTCCATGGACAGGAAGTTGCATATCGAAACCTTAGATTTGATTAGGATTCTACTCCACTAGTCTCTGCCAGGGACAGGCTTGTCCTAGTTGTCTCTCAGGATTTGTTGTCGTTTGGCTTATCATCATCATCATCATCATCATCATCCATCATCATCATCCGTCATCATCATCATCATCATCATCATCCATCAATCATGATCATCCATCATCATCATCATCATCATCACCGGTCTCTGCCAGGGACAGGCTTGTCCCAGTTGTCGGTCAGGATTTGTTGTCGTTTTGTCTTCTTGTCATCATCATCCTCATCCATCATCAATCATCATCATCATCATCCATCATCATCATCATCATCACCGGTCTCTGCCAGGGACAGTCTTGTCCCAGTCGTCTCAGGATTTTTTTTCGTTTTGGCTTCTTTTCTCCATCGTCACTTCTGACATTTAGTTTTTCTTTTTTGTTATTGTTATTGTTGTGGTGGAGATTGGTCCTCAACGGTGGAAGAAGTCTCGTAGTCAGGAATTTCTCTCCCTTCCATGGACAGGAAGTTGCATAATATCGAAACCTTAGATTTGAATAGGATTGTACTCCACTAGTGTCTGCCAGGGACAGGCTTGTCCCAGTTGTCTCTCAGGATTTGTTGTCGTTTTGGCTTCTCATCATCATCATCATCATCATCATCATATCATCGACATCCTCCTCCTCATAAGTGTCTCTTGGCATGAATAGACTTCATCGTATATATGTGATAGAGTCAGGTCAGGCATCGCCTGCTACCGTAAATAGAAGTAGACGGTACTACCTGCGACTGTCATCTTCAAGATCATCATCATCAAGATCATCATTGAGGTCGTCATCATCCATCATCATCATCATCAGCAGCAGAATCATCAACGGTTTCTGCCAGGACAGGCTTGTCCCAGTCGTAGCTCAAGATTTGTTGTCGTTTTGGATTCTTTTCTCCATGGTCACTTCTGACATGGAGTTTTTCTTTGTTGTTATTGCTATTGTTGTAGTGGAGATAGGTCCTCAACGCTGAAAGAAGTCTTGTTGTCAGGAATTTCTCTCCCTTCCATGGACAGGAAGTTGCATATCGAAACCTTAGATTTGATTAGGATTGTACTCCACTAGTCTCTGCTTGGGACAGGCTTGTCCCAGTCGTCGCTCAGGATTTGTTGTCGTTTTGGCTTCTTATCATCATCATCATCATCATCCTCATCCATCATTATCATCCATCATCAGTCATCATCATCATCATCATCATCATGCATCAATCATCATCATCCATCATCATCATCATCATCATCATCACCGGTCTCTGCCAGGGACAGTCTTCTCCCAGTCGTCTCTCAGGATTTGTTGTCGTTTTGGATTCTTTTCTCCATGGTCACTTCTGACATGGAGTTTTTCGTTTTTGTTATTGTTATTGTATTAGTGGAGATAGGTCCTCAACGCTGGAAGAAGTCTCGTCGTCAGGAATTTCTCTCCCTTCCATGGACAGGAAGTTGCATCTCGAAACCTTAGATTTGATTAGGATTGTACTCCACTAGTCTCTGCCAGGAACAGGCTTGTCCCAGTTGTCTCTCCGGATTTGTTGTCGTTTTGGCTTCTCATCATCATCAACATCCTCCTCCTCATACAGTGTCTCTTGTCATGAATAGACTTCATCGTATATATATGATAGAGTCAGGTCAGGCATCTCCTGCTACCGTAAAAAAAAGTAGACGGTACTACCAAGGACTGTCATCTTCAAGATCATCATCATTGAGATCGTCATCATCCATCATCATCATCATCATCAGCAGAATCATCACCGGTCTCTGCCAGGGACAGGCTTGTCCCAGTCATCGCTCAGGATTTGTTGTCGTTTTGGCTTCTTTTCTCCATGGTCACTTCTGACATGGAGTTTCTCCTTGTTGTTATTGTTGTAGTGGAGATAGGTCCTCAACGCTGCAAGGAGTCTCGTCGTCAGGAATTTCTCTCCCTTCCATGGACAGGAAGTTGAATATCGAAACCTTAGATTTGATTAGGATTGTACTCCACTAGTCTCTGCCAGGGACAGGCTTGTCCCAGTCGTCGCTCAGGATTTGTTGTCGTTTTGGATTCTTGTCATCATCCTCATCCTCATCCATCATCAATCATCATCGTCATCATCCGTCATCATCATCATCATCATCATCATCATCATCATCACCGGTCTCTGCCAGGGAAGTCTTGTCCCAGTCGTCTCTCAGGATTTGTTGTCGTTTTGGATTCTTTTCTCCATGGTCACTTCTGACATGGAGTTTTTCTTTGTTGTTATTGTTATTGTTGCTGTGGAGATAGGTCCTCAACGCTGGAAGAAGTCTCGTCGTCAGGATTTTTCTCCCTTCCATGGACAGGAAGTTGCATATCGAAACCTTAGATTTGATTAGGATTCTACTCCACTAGTCTCTGCCAGGGACAGTCTTGTCCTAGTTGTCTCTCAGGATTTGTTGTCGTTTGGCTTATCATCATCATCATCATCATCATCATCCATCATCATCATCCGTCATCATCATCATCATCATCATCATCCATCAATCATGATCATCCATCATCATCATCATCATCATCACCGGTCTCTGCCAGGGACAGGCTTGTCCCAGTTGTCGCTCAGGATTTGTTGTCGTTTTGTCTTCTTGTCATCATCATCCTCATCCATCATCAATCATCATCATCATCATCCATCATCATCATCATCATCACCGGTCTCTGCCAGGGACAGTCTTGTCCCAGTCGTCTCAGGATTTTTTTTCGTTTTGGCTTCTTTTCTCCATCGTCACTTCTGACATTTAGTTTTTCTTTTTTGTTATTGTTATTGTTGTGGTGGAGATTGGTCCTCAACGGTGGAAGAAGTCTCGTAGTCAGGAATTTCTCTCCCTTCCATGGACAGGAAGTTGCATAATATCGAAACCTTAGATTTGAATAGGATTGTACTCCACTAGTGTCTGCCAGGGACAGGCTTGTCCCAGTTGTCTCTCAGGATTTGTTGTCGTTTTGGCTTCTCATCATCATCATCATCATCATCATCATATCATCGACATCCTCCTCCTCATAAGTGTCTCTTGGCATGAATAGACTTCATCGTATATATGTGATAGAGTCAGGTCAGGCATCGCCTGCTACCATAAATAGAAGTAGACGGTACTACCTGCGACTGTCATCTTCAAGATCATCATCATCAAGATCATCATTGAGGTCGTCATCATCCATCATCATCATCATCAGCAGCAGAATCATCAACGGTTTCTGCCAGGACAGGCTTGTCCCAGTCGTAGCTCAAGATTTGTTGTCGTTTTGGATTCTTTTCTCCATGGTCACTTCTGACATGGAGTTTTTCTTTGTTGTTATTGCTATTGTTGTAGTGGAGATAGGTCCTCAACGCTGAAAGAAGTCTTGTTGTCAGGAATTTCTCTCCCTTCCATGGACAGGAAGTTGCATATCGAAACCTTAGATTTGATTAGGATTGTACTCCACTAGTCTCTGCTTGGGACAGGCTTGTCCCAGTCGTCGCTCAGGATTTGTTGTCGTTTAAGCTTCTTGTCATCATCATCATCCTCATCCATCATCAATCATCATCATCATCATCCGTCAACATCATCATCATCATCCATCAATCATCATCACTCATCATCATTATCATCATCATCACCGGTCTTTGCTAGGGACAGTCTTGTCCCAGTCGTCTCTCAGGATTTTGTTGTCGTTTTGGATTCTTTTCTCCATGGTCACTTCTGACATGGAGTTTTTCTTTGTTGTTATTGTTATTGTTGTAGTGGAGATAGGTCCTCAATGCTGCAAGGAGTCTCGTCGTCAGGAATTTCTCTCCCTTCCATGGACAGGAAGTTGCATATCGAAACCTTAGATTTGATTCGGATTGTACTCCACTAGTCTCTGCCAGGGACAGGCTTGTCCCAGTCGTCGCTCAGGATTTGTTGTCGTTTTGGCTTCTTCTCATCATCATCATCCTCATCCATCATCAATCATCATCATCATCATCCGTCATCATCATCATCATCATCACCGGTCTCTGCCAGGGACAGTCTTGTCCCAGTCGTCTCAGGATTTTTTGTCGTTTTGGCTTCTTTTCTCTATGGTCACTTCTCACATGGAGTTTTTCTTTGTTGTTATTGCTATTGTTGTAGTGGAGATAGGTCCTCAACGCTGGAAGAAGTCTCGTCGTCAGGAATTTCTCTCCCTTCCATGGACAGGAAGTTGCATCTCGAAACCTTAGATTTGATTAGGATTGTACTCCACTAGTCTCTGCCAGGAACAGGCTTGTCCCAGTTGTCTCTCCGGATTTGTTGTCGTTTTGGCTTCTCATCATCATCAACATCCTCCTCCTCATACAGTGTCTCTTGTCATGAATAGACTTCATCGTATATATATGATAGAGTCAGGTCAGGCATCTCCTGCTACCGTAAAAAAAAGTAGACGCTACTACCAAGGACTGTCATCTTCAAGATCATCATCATTGAGATCGTCATCATCCATCATCATCATCATCAGCAGAATCATCACCGGTCTCTGCCAGGGACAGGCTTGTCCCAGTCATCGCTCAGGATTTGTTGTCGTTTTGGCTTCTTTTCTCCATGGTCACTTCTGACATGGAGTTTCTCCTTGTTGTTATTGTTGTAGTGGAGATAGGTCCTCAACGCTGCAAGGAGTCTCGTCGTCGGGAATTTCTCTCCCTTCCATGGACAGGAAGTTGCATATCGAAACCTTAGATTTGATTAGGATTGTACTCCACTAGTCTCTGCCAGGGACAGGCTTGTCCCAGTCGTTGCTCAGGATTTGTTGTCGTTTTGGATTCTTGTCATCATCATCATCCTCATCCATCATCAATCATCATCATCATCATCCGTCATCATCATCATCATCATCATCATCATCATCATCATCATCACCGGTCTCTGCCAGGGAAGTCTTGTCCCAGTCGTCTCTCAGGATTTGTTGTCGTTTTGGATTCTTTTCTCCATGGTCACTTCTGACATGGAGTTTTTCTTTGTTTTATTGTTATTGTTGTAGTGGTGATGGATCCTCAATGCTGGAAGATGTCTCATCGTCAGGAATTTCTCTCCCTTCCATGGACAGGAAGTTGCATATCGAAACCTTAGATTTGATTAGGATTGTACTCCACTAGTCTCTGCTTGGGACAGGCTTGTCCCAGTCGTCGCTCAGGATTTGTTGTCGTTTAAGCTTCTTGTCATCATCATCATCCTCATCCATCATCAATCATCATCATCATCATCCGTCAACATCATCATCATCATCCATCAATCATCATCATCATCATCATCATCACCGGTCTCTGCCAGGGACAGTCTTGTCCCAGTCGTCGCTCAGGATTTGTTGTCGTTTTGGATTCTTTTCTCCATGGTCACTTCTGACATGGAGTTTTTCTTTTTTGTTATTGTTATAGTTGTAGTGGAGATAGGTCCTCAACGCTGGAAGAAGTCTCGTCGTCAGGAATTTTTCTCTCTTCCATGGACAGGATGTTGCATCTCGAAACCTTAGATTTGATTAGGATTGTACTCCACTAGTCTCTGCCAGGGACAGGCTTGTTCCAGTTGTCTCAGGATTTCTTGTCGTTTTGGCTTCTCATCATCATCATCATCATCAACATCCTCCTCCTCATACAGTGTCTCTTGTCATGAATAGACTTCATCGTATATATATGATAGAGTCAGGTCAGGCATCTCCTGCTACCGTAAATAGAAGTAGACGGTACTACCTGCGACTGTCATCTTCAAGATCATCATCATCAAGATCATCATTGAGATCGTCATCATCCATCATCATCATCATCATCATCATCAGCAGAATCATCACCGGTCTCTGCCAGGGACAGGCTTGTCCCAGTCGTCGCTCAGGATTTGTTGTCGTTTTGTCTTCTTGTTATCATCATCCTCATCCATCATCAATCATCATCATCATCATCCATCATCATCATCATCATCATCCATCAATCATGATCATCCATCATCATCATCATCACCGGTCTCTGCCAGGGACAGGCTTGTCCCAGTTGTTGCTAAGGATTTTTTGTCGTTTTGTCTTCTTGTCATCATCATCCTCATCCATCATCAATCATCATCATCATCATCCATCATCATCATCATCATCACCGGTCTCTGCCAGGGACAGTCTTGTCCCAGTCGTCTCAGGATTTTTTTTCGTTTTGGCTTCTTTTCTCCATGGTCACTTCTCACATGGAGTTTTTCTTTGTTGTTATTGTTATTGTTGTAGTGGAGATAGGTCCTCAACGCTGGAAGAAGTCTTGTCGTCAGGAATTTCTCTCCCTTCCATGGACAGGAAGTTGCATCTCGAAACCTTAGATTTGATTAGGATTGTACTCCACTAGTCTCTGCCAGGAACAGGCTTGTCCCAGTTGTCTCTCCGGATTTGTTGTCGTTTTGGCTTCTCATCATCATCATCATCATCAACATCCTCCTCCTCATACAGTGTCTCTTTTCATGAATAGACTTCATCGTATATATATGATAGAGTCAGGTCAGGCATCTCTTGCTACCGTAAATAGAAGTAGACGGTATTACCTGCGACTGTCATCTTCAAGATCATCATCATCAAGATCATCATTGAGATCGTCATCATCCGTCATCATCATCATCATCATCATCAGCAGCAGAATCATCACCGGTCTCTGCCAGGGACAGGCTTGTCCCAGTCGTCTCTCAGGATTTGTTGTCATTTTGGATTCTTTTCTCCATGGTCACTTCTAACATGGAGTTTTTCTTTTTTGTTATTGTTATTGTTGTAGTGTAGATTGGTTCTCAACGCTGGAAGAAGTCTCGTCAGGAATTTCTCTCCCTTCCATGGACAGGAAGTTGCATATCGACACCTTAGATTTGATTAGGATTGTACTCCAGTAGTCTCTGCCTGGGACAGGCTTGTCCCAGTTGACTCTCAGGATTTGTTGTCGTTTTGGCTTCTTGTCATCATCATCATCCTCATCCATCATTATCATCCGACATCATCATCATCCATCAATCATCATCATCATCATCATCATCATCATCATCATCATCACCGGTCTCTGCCAGGGACAGTCTTGTCCCAGTCGTCTCTCAGGATTTGTTGTCGTTTTGGATTCTTTTCTCCATGGTCACTTCTGACATGGAGTTTTTCTTTGTTGTTATTGTTATTGTTGTAGTGGAGATAGGTCCTCAACGCTGGAAGAAGTCTCGTCGTCAGGAATTTCTCTCCCTTCCATGGACAGGAAGTTGCATATCGAAACCTTAGATTTGATTAGGATTCTACTCCACTAGTCTCTGCCAGGGACAGGCTTGTCCTAGTTGTCTCTCAGGATTTGTTGTCGTTTGGCTTATCATCATCATCATCATCATCCATCATCATCATCATCATCATCCGTCATCATCATCATCATCATCATCCATCAATCATGATCATCCATCATCATCATCATCATCATCACCGGTCTCTGCCAGGGACAGGCTTGTCCCAGTTGTCGCTCAGGATTTGTTGTCGTTTTGTCTTCTTGTCATCATCATCCTCATCCATCATCAATCATCATCATCATCATCCATCATCATCATCATCATCACCGGTCTCTGCCAGGGACAGTCTTGTCCCAGTCGTCTCAGGATTTTTTTTCGTTTTGGCTTCTTTTCTCCATGGTCACTTCTCACATGGAGTTTTTCTTTGTTGTTATTGTTATTGTTGTAGTGGAGATAGGTCCTCAACGCTGGAAGAAGTCTTGTCGTCAGGAATTTCTCTCCCTTCCATGGACAGGAAGTTGCATCTCGAAACCTTAGATTTGATTAGGATTGTACTCCACTAGTCTCTGCCAGGGACAGGCTTGTCCCAGTTGTCTCTCAGGATTTGTTGTCGTTTTGGCTTCTCATCATCATCATCATCATCAACATCCTCCTCCTCTTACAGTGTCTCTTGTCATGAATAGACTTCATCGTATATATATGATAGAGTCAGGTCAGGCATCACCTGCTACCGTAAATAGAAGTAGACGGTACTACCTGCAACTGTCATCTTGAAGATCATCATCATCAAGATCATCATTGAGATCGTCATCATCCATCATCATCATCATCAGCAGCAGAATCATCACCGGTCTCTGCCAGGGACAGGCTTGTCCCAGTCATCGCTCAGAATTTGTTGTCGTTTTGGCTTCTATTTTCCATGGTCACTTCTGACATGGAGTTTTTCTTTGTTGTTATTGTTGTAGTGAAGATTGGTCCTCAACGCTGGAAGAAGTCTCGTCGTCAGGAATTTCTCTCCCTTCCATGGACAGGAAGTTGCATATCGAAACCTTAGATTTGATTAGGATTGTACTCCACTAGTCTCTGCCAGGGACAGGCTTGTCCCAGTCGTCGCTCAGGATTTGTTGTCGTTTTGGCTACTTGTCATCATCCTCCTCCTCATCCATCATTATCATTTATCATGATTCATCATCATCATCATCCGTGATCATCATCATCATCATCATCCATCAATCATCATCCATCATCATCATCATCATCCATCATCATCATCATCATCATCATCATCATCATCATCACCGATCTTTTTTCCAGTGACAGTCTTGTCCCAGTTGTCTCTCAGGATTTGTTGTCGTTTTGGATTCTTTTCTCCATGGTCACTTCTGACATGGAGTTTTTCTTTTTTGTTATTGTTATTGTTGTAGTGGAGATAGGTCCTCAACTCTGGAAGAAGTCTCGTCATCAGGAATTTGTCTCCCTTCCATGGACAGGAAGTTGCATATCGAAACCTTAGATTTGATTAGGATTGTACTCCACTATTCTCTGCCAGGGACAGGCTTGTCCCGGTCGTCGCTCAGGATTTGTTGTCGTTTTGGCTTCTTGTCATCATCATCCTCCTCATCCATCATTATCATCCATCATCAATCATCCTCATCATCATCCGTCATCATCATCATCATCCATCATCATCATCATCATCATCACCGATCTCAGCCAGGGACAGTCTTGTCCCAGTCGTCGCTCAGTATTTGTTGTCGTTTTGGCTTCTTTTCTCCATGGTCACTTCTGACATGGAGTTTTTCTTTGTTGTTATTGTTATTGTCGTAGTGGAGATAGGTCCTCAACGCTGGAAGAAGTCTCGTCGTCAGGAATTTCTCTCCCTTCCATGGACAGGAAGTTGCATATCGAAACCTTAGATTTGATTAGGATTGTACTCCACTAGTCTCTGCCAGGGACAGGCTTGTCCCAGTTGTCTCTCAGGATTTGTTGTCGTTTTGGCTCATCATCATCATCATCATCCACATCCTCCTCCTCATACAGTGTCTCTTGTCATGAATAGACTCCATCGTATATATATGATAGAGTCAGGTCAGGCATCGACTGCTACCGTAAATTGAAGTAGACGGTACTACCTGCGACTGTCATCTTCAAGATCATCATCAAGATCGTCATCATCCATCATCATCATCAGCAGCAGCAGCAGCAGAATCATCACCGGTTTCTGCCAGGGACAGTCTTGTCCCATTCGTCGCTCAGGATTTGTTGTCGTTTTGGCTTCTTTTCTCCATGGTCACTTCTGACATGGAGTTTTTCTTTGTTGTTATTGTTATTGTTATTGTTGTAGTGGAGATCGGTCTTCAACGCTGGAAGAAGTCTCGTCGTCAGGAATTTCTCTCCCTTCCATGGACAGGAAGTTGCATATCGAAATCTTAGATTTGATTAGGATTCTACTCCACTAGACTCTGCCAGGGACAGGCTTGTTCCAGTCGTCGCTCAGGATTTGTTGTCGTTTTGGCTTCTTGTCATCATCATCATCCTCATCCATCATGATCATCCATCATCAATCATCATCATCATCATCATCATCATCATCACCAGTCTCTGCCAGGGACAGTCTTGTCCCAGTCGTCTCTAAGGATTTGTTGTCGTTTTGGATTCTTTTCTCCATGGTCACTTCTGACATGGAGTTTTTCTTTGTTGTTATTGTTATTGTTGTAGTTGAGATAGTTCCTCAATGCTGGAAGATGTCTCGTCGTCAGGAATTTCTCTCCCTTCCATGGACAGGAAGTTGCATATCGAAACCTTAGATTTGATTAGGATTGTACTCCACTAGTCTCTGCCAGGGACAGGCTTGTCCCAGTCGTCGCTCAGGATTTGTTGTCGTTTTGGCTACTTGTCATCATCCTCCTCCTCATCCATCATTATCATCCATCATGATTCATCATCATCATCATCCGTGATCATCATCATCATCATCATCCATCAATCATCATCCATCATCATCATCATCATCCATCATCATCATCATCATCATCATCATCATCATCATCATCACCGATCTTTTTTCCAGTGACAGTCTTGTCCCAGTTGTCTCTCAGGATTTGTTGTCGTTTTGGATTCTTTTCTCCATGGTCACTTCTGACATGGAGTTTTTCTTTTTTGTTATTGTTATTGTTGTAGTGGAGATAGGTCCTCAACTCTGGAAGAAGTCTCGTCATCAGGAATTTGTCTCCCTTCCATGGACAGGAAGTTGCATATCGAAACCTTAGATTTGATTAGGATTGTACTCCACTATTCTCTGCCAGGGACAGGCTTGTCCCGGTCGTCGCTCAGGATTTGTTGTCGTTTTGGCTTCTTGTCATCATCATCCTCCTCATCCATCATTATCATCCATCATCAATCATCCTCATCATCATCCGTCATCATCATCATCATCCATCATCATCATCATCATCATCACCGATCTCAGCCAGGGACAGTCTTGTCCCAGTCGTCGCTCAGTATTTGTTGTCGTTTTGGCTTCTTTTCTCCATGGTCACTTCTGACATGGAGTTTTTCTTTGTTGTTATTGTTATTGTCGTAGTGGAGATAGGTCCTCAACGCTGGAAGAAGTCTCGTCGTCAGGAATTTCTCTCCCTTCCATGGACAGGAAGTTGCATATCGAAACCTTAGATTTGATTAGGATTGTACTCCACTAGTCTCTGCCAGGGACAGGCTTGTCCCAGTTGTCTCTCAGGATTTTTTGTCGTTTTGGCTCATCATCATCATCATCATCATCATCAACATCCTCCTCCTCATACAGTGTCTCTTGTCATGAATAGACTTCATCGTATATATATGATAGAGTCAGGTCAGGCATCGTCTGCTACCGTAAATTGAAGTAGATGGTTCTACCTGCGACTGTCATCTTCAAGATCATTATCAAGATCATCATTGAGATCGTCATCATCCATCATCATCATCATTAGCAGCAGCAGCAGAATCATCACCGGTTTCTGCCAGGGACAGGCTTGTCCCAGTCGTCGCTCAGGATTTGTTGTCGTTTTGGCTTCTTTTCTCCATGGTCACTTCTGACATGGAGTTTTTCTTTGTTGTTATTGTTATTGTTATTGTTGTAGTGGAGATAGGTCCTCAACGCTGGAAGAAGTCTCGTCGTCAGGAATTTCTCTCCCTTCCATGGACAGGAAGTTGCATATCGAAACCTTAGATTTTATTAGGATTGTACTCCACTAGTCTCTACCAGGGACTAGCTTGTCCCAGTCGTCGCTCAGGATTTGTTGTCGTTATGGCTTCTTGTCATCATCATCATCCTCATCCATCATTATGATCCATCATCAATCATGATCATAACCATCCGTCATCATCATCATCATCATCATCCATCAATCAGCATCATCCATCATCATCATCATCATCATCATCACCGGTCTGTGCCAGGGACAGTCTTGTCCCAGTCATCTCTCAGGATTTGTTGTCGTTTTGGCTTCTTTTCTCCATGGTCACTTCTGACATGGAGTTTTTCTTTGTTGTTATTGTTATTGTTGTAGTGGAGATAGGTCCTCAACGCTGGAAGAAGTCTCGTCGTCAGGAATTTCTCTCCCTTCCATAGACAGGAAGTTGCATATCGAAACCTTAGATTTGATTAGGATTGTACTCCACTAGTCTCTGCCAGGGACAGGCTTTTCCCAGTCGTCTCTCAGGATTTGTTGTCGTTTTGGCTTATCATCATCATCATCATTATCATGATGAACATCCTCCTCCTCATACAGTGTCTCTTGTAATGGATAGACTTCATCGTATATATATATGATAGAGTCAGGTCAGGCATTCCCTTCTACCGTAAATAGAAGTAGATGGTACTACCTGCTACTGTCGTCTTCAAGATCATCATCATCAAGATCATCATTGAAATCATCATCATAATCATCATCCATCATCATCATCACCGGTCTCTGCCAGGGACAGGCTTGTCCCAGTCGTCGCTCAGGATTTGTTGTTGTTTTGGCTTCTTTTCTCCATGGTCACTTCTGACATAGAGTTTTTCTTTGTTGTTTTTGTTATTGTTGTAGTTGAGATAGGTCCTCAACGCTGGAAGAAGTCTTGTCGTCAGGAATTTCTCTCCCTTCCATAGACAGGAAGTTGCATATCGAAACCTTAGATTTTATTAGGATTGTACTCCACTAGTCTCTACCAGGGACAGGCTTTTCCCAGTCGTCTCTCAGGATTTGTTGTCGTTTTGGCTTATCATCATCATCATCATTATCATGATGAACATCCTCCTCCTCATACAGTGTCTCTTGTAATGGATAGACTTCATCGTATATATATATGATAGAGTCAGGTCAGGCATTCCCTTCTACCGTAAATAGAAGTAGATGGTACTACCTGCTACTGTCGTCTTCAAGATCATCATCATCAAGATCATCATTGAAATCATCATCATAATCATCATCCATCATCATCATCACCGGTCTCTGCCAGGGACAGGCTTGTCCCAGTCGTCGCTCAGGATTTGTTGTTGTTTTGGCTTCTTTTCTCCATGGTCACTTCTGACATGGAGTTTTTCTTGTTGTTTGTTATTGTTATTGTTGTAGTGGAGATAGGTCCTCAACGCTGGAAGAAGTCTCGTCATCAGGAATTTCTCTCCCTTCCATGGACAGGAAGTTGCATATCGAAACCTTAGATTTGATTAGGATTGTACTCCACTAGTCTCTGCCAGGGACAGGCTTGTCCCAGTAGTCTCTCAGGATTTGTTGTCGTTTTGGCTCATCATCATCATCATCATCATCATCATCAACATCCTCCTCCTCTTAAAGTGTCTCTTGTCATGAATAATGACTCATCGTATATATATGATAGAGTCAGGTCAGACATCGCCTGCTACGTAAATAGAAATAGACGGTACTCACCTGCGACTGTCATCTTCAAGATCATCATCATCAAGATCATCATTGAGATCGTCAATCATCCATCAATCGTCATCATCAGCAACAGCACCAACATCATCACCGGTCTCTGCCAGGGACAGGCTTGTCCCAGTCATCGCTCAGGATTTGTTGTCGTTTTGGCTTCTTTTCTCCATGGTCACTTCTGACATGGAGTTTTTCTTTGTTGTTATTGTTATTGTTGTAGTGGAGATAGGTCCTCAACGCTGGAAGAAGTCTCGTCGTCAGGAATTTCTCTCCCTTCCATGGACAGGAAGTTGCATATCGAAACCTTAGATTTGATTAGGATTGTACTCCACAAGTCTCTGGAGTTGCACATGCTTTTCTTTGTTTGGAAAAAATAGGCGTGATTAATTCCTAATATGTAAAAGGACATTTGTAACTCGCATTTCTTTAGGCTTGGAAGAGTGGAAATAATATACTACCACAAAAGTCTTATTCTTACTCCATGTATTCATTTAACATAAAAGGCCCCCACCCTCGTAATTAGGCCGAGTATTTATTAAAAACCGTCAATCAGTTACAGTGTGGAGTTATTGTTTAAATCGGTCTTTATATCCGGCATACACTGAGCGAATGGATCTTGGTCAACAGCCAGTGTCTCGATATGTGTAATAATGTTTGTGTTATATTTTTGTTTCTTTTTTTTTAAGTGGTGGTAGGTGTGGACGCAGTAATTTGACGTTCACCTTATTTATCACAGAAGTCCACTTCAGATTGCTGCATAGTTGTCCATAATAATGTGACTTCATAAAATTTTCGTGGTTATGAAATTGCGTGCTTTTGCAAGAAAAAAAAAAACAAAAAACCTTATCGTCAGTGTATGAGTTCGTGTATATGTCTCTGATTGTGATAGGGTGCTTTATCTTCACAGATAAATAATTGTTCGTTGGGTCTTTATATTTGCAGTTTTTTAGCTGCTGTGGAATCCACAAAAGCTGGTACCACCTCAATCTATTCAATTCAATACAAGTTTTGTCGGCTTTGTAGTTATAAGGTGGAAGGGGGTCAATTTCTGTGCTATTCTCTGATTAGCATGACGAATTGGCGAAAATGCGTACAAGTCTTTTGAGATGAGCATAAAAGACACACTTATTTCTTTCCTCCATACATTTACGATGTTCTCGGGGGACCCTCATATTTAGGTAAAATTATGATTGTTACGAGGGCGTTACTGAGTTGAAATATGCCGAGTGAAACGACGAAATACGCCCCGTTGCAATGAATAAAACCACACATGGCAACTTCTAAAGATAACATTTGGTGTTTTTATTTATTTTTTTAGTTATTTATATATCAGAACTCTTTGAGAACCAGAATGCAATTACCGATTACACAACTCGCCTCTACGAAGCTTTTCGAAGTCTCCAACGGCCATGCATAAGTTAATGCCAAAGTGATCGTGACCTACAAAATGTTGGCCATTGTCACAGGCATAACATAGCATAAAACAATAAAGAGCATTCCTTTTTGCGCTATCAAAGCAGTGGAACCATAATGAGTTGATAAAAACACAATGATATTTGTTCTGCTTTTTTGCAAACCATTGCTAATAAAATCAGCTTCAGAAATTATTATTATTGTTCCACCCTAGACGCCAGATTTTACAAGGTAGAAATCACTAACTGCCAGTGTCCCTGGAGTGACAGCCAGTATGACAACCCTTACAAGTATAGTTCGTGCATCAGTAATTATCTTGAGTAGCCACTGCAGCGGAAATGCATGCAGTCCATTCATCGAATACCTATTCATTCACTGTACAATACACATTTTACTTGATAAGAGTAAACCTATCACAGTAATAAATGTTTAGTCATAAATCGGGAATGTTTACAACTGGATATGCATATTTATTTCTTTTTGAACCGCACTGTCATAAAGGTACTTTTGTGAAGGCCAATGTGAATATGGCATGATGAAAGCTATGTCATGAGCTAAACACAAATAATTAATTATGTTAGTAAAGCATAAATTGTAGGTCACAGGGACCTTTGGTTAGTAAGGTGTGTTACTAACAGAGATGCATTCATTTATGAAGCTTCATAACTCGAAAAATGAACAGTACACACGAAATTGACTTTAAAGATAAAATCTAAACAAGGCACAGTAGAATAAAATATAGGTCAAATATATCTCTTTTGCAATACGGGTAAAGCATTTATCAAGATAGCTTCCCTTCGTCAAGTTTCATGAGTCTAGGTAGGAAAGTTAATCATGGTTAATATTCGCGTTTCGTCTATATATTGGAGAGAACAAACATGTTCGACAGGTAAATGCTCATCTTTATTACGAAATATTCAGGTTGCGACTCGGACAGCAATTTCCCCATAACAAACATGCGTATTTCCTTATTTATTGTACTTACTTCCTTGTGATTTTACTTTTACCTGGAATATGTCAGAGAATAACATATACATTCATTATTAGAAACGAGTTTTTATATGAAGGAAAATGTGTATAAGATTTAAAAATAATTACGATTAATATCAGATAAGAAGTATGTATAGAGTTCGATTGCTGACCAATTTTTCTCACTGCTGCATTGGTTTGCAACGATAAGACAGGGACCACTTTTTCTAAATTAAAGATACACGACCTTTAAAACGGCATATTCGTTTACTACGACAAATTGGTTGGACACGAGCTTGGTTGTTGTAACAAGGGTTGACTGTACTAGAAAGAATATTACATTCCACCAAGCTGTTTAGGAGGAGACAGCATTATAGTCAGACAAAGGTCATCCCCGACTCATATTTTAAAACATTCATAAAACCTATTCCAATGCAAAAATGAAATTGCTTTGGTTTGGTGTTAACGGCACAGCAACGCCGAGATTTAAAATGTTCTCATCTGAAAAATTCGGAATGTAAGAGCTCAAACATAAAAGCCACATGTGTCGATTCAGTTTTTACATTCTGCTGTACAACATGACCAGTTAGGTTGTACAGGTCTTACTCCCCACAGACAAGAAACATGCAGCGCCGTTCAACAAGGTAAAAGGAGGCAACGGAAGAAAAATCCCATATTATTATTATCGTAGAGGAGGAGTAGTATATGGTATTAGTAGTCATGACTCGTATAGGTGGATTTTCTGGCTATTGTATTTATATTAGACACCTTATGTGTATCCCTGTACGGAATATTTTGGATATAAATGTTAATTAACATAATTCATTGTTTGAAAGGTAACAAGTCTTGGGTTTTTATAAGGAACGTTAAGACGGACGTATAGAAGGAAGAACACTAAGACGAAACTAAAATACCGAACATTTGTTTTTCTACTCCCTTCAGAGATTTGGATTCGGGGTTGTTTGTTTATGGATTTTTATTTGTTCACCCTCGTCAAATCTATTTGCAGCTTATAAAGAAGATATTCAGGGAAAGATGCGTGTCTCTGTTTTGGTTAAGATCTGAACAAATTTCAACGTTGGCACGAAAGTCGACATCAGAAAAACCGAAAGTTATTGTTAGAGTAGACATTTTTCTCACAAATTCTTTCAATATTCACATTTTTATTGATACCTTGTTAGCACCTAGATCCCAAACTGAAACATCATCTTTATAAAAAACCGACCTGAATGCCAACATATTTTAACAAAGGCAAGTGATGGTGTGAAACTGGGTATAGCCTGTAGGGCATTGTTATAATAATAAACGGCTGTTGCACAAATTGCTGCAAACCTTCTTAAGGGATTAATATTTTTTTGCAGACATCAGGTAGTATGAGTCATATGGATGGACGGACTGACGATCAGTCAGGCAAGGGAAATACTAAGTGTCAAATGTGTATTCGTGATAGAAGAAAATAAAGAATACCAATAAGAGTGCACTGGAAGCAAGAAGTATTATGTATTTGTGAGGAAGTGAACAAATTCCTGAAACACACACATACAAGATGAAAAACTGAAAGGAAATACACAAGTCCATATTATCTGGAACATTTAATTGTGTGAAATTTCATTCAACTGCACCAGTCGAAAATAAATAAAAACATCATTTACAAGAATTATTTTTAAAATTGCCTTTTTGAAATATAAATGGTGAAATGAGTTTTTGAACACAAGCTAAACAAAATTATCAGGTCAGAGAGAATGTTATTCTCTTAATATGGTCGGTTAAACAGCCTCTTGGTTATTCGTCTCCCTGTTTTCTACTATCACTCGTATTTTAGCAAGACGTAAACCAACCTTGGACAATTGGTACCAATTATTTCTTCTATTTTTCACGCAAGTGAAAAAATTACATAGATTCCACAATACCTGTATTTTAAAAAAATCTAACTATAATTTTCTGGCCGCACTATAGACCGTTTATAGGTAATTTTCAGCATCATTCTATATTTGCACCATTATAGTAACCGGATAAGAGATCGGGAAAATTTTACTTCGTGCAGATCTTTGAATTTAAAATTATATATGATCGTAAAAGACCAACTAATGAAATCTTCCTAAAAATACGCGCCAGTGGTGGACATTTGGCAACATAATTTTTTCTCCATATATTGTAGCATTTCTTACACCTGAATCTGTTACAAAATGTCAGAAACACATCAACTATCAAGCCTATATTTTAATATGATGCATTAGTTTTAATTCTAGGTCCATTTTAACATCGGTAGTAAATATGAGGAAAAATTATCAATCCAAAGAGGATACGCGCTATAACAATAGAAGAAGAAAAAAATCACTCGTGATTTTATGAATGATATAATGATTTCAGATTATGTAAAACAGGTAGGCGTCCATGTAGAAACTTTGTCTGATGGTGAAAATTACGTACTCTGAAATATCAAAACAGATCTTTTGATACATGAGTTTATTTATGCACGCCATCATCTATTTCTGAGTAAATGTATGGAACCAACAGGCTGTCACCTTGCTGTCTGAATAACAATTAACAATCAATGAAGTACATAGACAAGGGATAATCATAATGCGGTCGTCCTTTGATAATGGGAATTGTTAATGATCTCTCCGATATTAAAATGTGAACCACAAATACACTCAGAAGAGTATTTTGATTATGCACACTAGTGTGCAGACCATGTGAACACAATTTTTTTTCACAATTAATTTTTTTTCCATATTTTTTTAAAGCTAGAATTTATTTCACCAAAACATGATACCATACGGTGAGATTTATACACGCAATAAGAAACACATTTCCAAAATCGGTTCTTAGTAACATGACGTGCTTTTAAATCATGCTGTTTACATCTACGTGTTGGAGCTAGGTTTTATGTAAGTCACCCGAAACTTCAAATCGTCAACTTAATGCCATTGAACTAAAACTAACTATACAATAATTTATTTATCTTTAAATTCGCATAGGATTGGACACTGCAATGATCTTATTACTTAACAAACATGAACAACAAAGCCAAGAAAATAAAATGTATCTTAAAATTCAAATGAACATATTATGCATTATTACAATTTATATTTTTGAACGTATAATCTTGTTTTCTTCCTTTGGACCTTATAAAAAACTTTTCAAAATAAAAAGCCTTTCCTTTACTTTTTGTTAGATTTCATATTTACTTGAAAAAAAAATTAAAATGTATGGAGAAAGTAAGCATAAAAAATACGAAACTGTAAAAATTCAATTTGGGTCTCGGTCTGAAGAAATTATATATTCTTAGTTACTACTCAGATATTTTTAATTATTCATAAATGAGTGATGAAAGAGAAACTAGTTTTAAAATGTAAAAGTGCGAGTTTGCTCATTTTACTTAAAGGTTTATTGCTATTCTCTTGGTATAATTCTCACCTTCTTTAAACTGCAGATAAATAGAACAGAACATTATATAAGACAGCTGATTTCAGTGTTAATCTAACATCTCCATACTGGAGAAGAGGTCATTAAATTAAAGTTTTCCATAGTTACGCACTGCTGAGATAGAGCAGTCTCCTGCAGGTATTATTCCCGAAAGGCGAATTAGAGGCCAAGTAAACTGCCTGCATTTCATGAGCCCTTCTAGTGTAGTATGGATGAAATAAGTTTTTAAATTGGCACACAGATTTTAGGGCTCGGCAAAATGAAGTTGTCTCTCTTGAACTACTAAAGTGTAACTCAATAAAGGATTATAATGACATGTAAAATTATATGAACAACAATGTAGGATCTTTCATGAGAATCGCAAAAGAGTGAAACTATTCAACGTATTTCATAAATTTAATTTGAAATAATCTCAAATGTAAGATTATGCTGTGTGTATGACATGACAAAAATGATATTCAACAAAAAACGCAAAAATAGGTTACAGAATTGACTTTAAAATTACATTCGGATGCATTCGTCATTACGCCTTCAAGTTATATGTCGTCATGCCGTTCGTTTGCTGGTGTTTTTGGGTGTTTTAAACATGTGTAATATTGGAAAATATCATGTGGGTATATTATTCTCGATAGGAGCCACCGTGGCTCAGTGGTTGGCGTCTCAGATCTGCGACCGAAAGGATGCGCGGTTCAAGCCCTGCCATGGGATCAAATCCTCGACCTTATTGGAAAATAATGAGATAACAAGTACATTCTACAAAGACATTGAACCTATTACCTCCACTTAGACTTACGAACCGATCCTCTAACTTTTGCAACAAAGTGTCAGAGAAAAGGTGCGAGCTGCTGAATTCGTAATTTTGCTCTGTTACACGTTTAAAAAATAATGATAAACAGTTACCCGCATTTTGAAGTTAGAAATCAAACTTTTATTTCTGACATCATTATACATTAACAAGAAATTATAGATGTAATAACTAGTCTTGACCTAAACAAAACCGCTGGAACCGATCAAATAAGTTATAAACTTTTAAAAAGTATAGTTGAAGAAATGTATGTTCCATTGCAAATATTTTTAAATAAATCACATAGAAGCCAGCGTGTTCCCAACAGTGTAAGCTAGCGCATGACATGCCGATTTATAAGAAAGGAGACAAAACACTATCGTTTAATTACAGACCAATTGTTGACATTATCTTCTGATGCGAACGCATCGAAATATTTATCTATGTTGAGCGCGATAAAATACTCTTTTAAGAGAACAACTTCGGCTAAATTAATATACACTATTCATCACGTCCAATCTTAGAATATGCTTCTGAAGTCTCTGGGAAAATTGCTCTATTGAAGATTCGGAAAGATCAGAATGGGGAAGAAAAAAAAATCAGAAGATGGAAGCCGCACGGATCGTTACAGGTCTATACCCATTAATTCTTCTAGATAGTCTCTTTATGCGGAAACTGTTTGGTTTGCACAAACGAAGGAAAAAGAAGAGATTATGCGATAAGTGTATTCGTTATAAATAATCAAGTACCTAACTATTTAAGCGAACCTTCTTCCACAAAGGAGATATACGCATCTCACTATCGTCTACGTAACTATCAAAGTATCACACCAATCTCTACCAAGACTTTATATTTTCAGACGACTCTTTTACCCATTTACGATTCGTCTTTAGAACTCTCTCCCTGTCGATAATCGAAATCCTCCAAATCTTTCTATTTTTAAGAACTTTTTTCTAATTCAACTAACGGGTCACCACCCCTATTATGCTATTGGCAAAGTCACCTTAATATCTACATACTAAACTTAGACACGCAGGTAGTCCCCTCAAATCTACCTTTACGGGGTGAATTTATTTAACTCGTCCACGTGTGCATGTGATTATGATAAAGAAGATGTTGAACACTTTGTTTATTCCATTGCCCCTTACTTAATACCCAAGAGATCCCAGCTCTTTCGCTCTATCTTTCAACACACTCCTTGGCCAAGTCTAGATTTAATCATTGAAAAGTGACGTGACTAAACACATACAATAACATATCCTTCTGCTAGTTGACCAAAAACCGAAACAAAACTTCCCAGGTAATTGTTCTTCATTTCATCAACAAAAGTCAAACTGTTATGTAATTTAGTACAAGAAATACTTTCTATGCCAAAATAGTTAAAAAAATATATTTTGAGTACTGCAGTCATTGAAAGTATGTGTAGGTTCCGAGAGTATACATCAATATGCCCCCTCCCCTCGACCTAATTTCCTAATTAAATACATGGATTTATAATATAGTGACATAAAGTACTTCAGATTCATCCGAATACATACAAACACCCACACCTACTACATAATATCCTCGTATTAGCTTTACAATAAAGATAAACAGTGAGAACAAAAATATGAGAAAAGAAGAGAGGGGCACGGGGGGAACAAACGTGACAAAGGACTGTGCAGTATGTCTGAGACACTAGCCAGGGACTTTGGAGATGTATGGGTCCCCTTTTCAAGGCGGACAACACAAAGAAAGAATATGCAAACACAAAAACTGAAACAAAATCTATGTATTTACACATTGTTCTGTTATGGTGAAACCACATAACTATACAGTATATACCAGGTATACATATTTTAAGTAAAAAACATAAGTAAAGTTTGAATTAAAGTCCCTCTAGAAATTGCCATTAGTGAATATAAAATGTAAATGAAACATTTTTTCTTTTAAAGTTTTAACTCTGGGTAAAATTTATAAACTTGCTATGAAACCGTTATAAGTAGCCTTGCTGAGTGTCGCACATGCCGATAGGCGCGATAGTTAATAATACTACTAAAGTACAAAATACTACTACCTGACTTTGACGGGAACATTTTCCTACACATTTTTGAAAAGCAAGGCATTTGGGGGAATTACTCTTCAAGTAAATATGCAGTACTTTCACGAGGGAAAAAGAGCGGTAAGTGTTAAAAAGTTATTTATTGAAGATTTTGTTATTTAACTTTAATTTAATCACTAGCAGCGGCTTGTTAACTGCATTAAACTCTTTACCGTGATCGTTAACAACGGTCGAATGCTACGATATATCAGCTTCCTCTATAATGGCATTTACACCATACTATCGATTGGAAATTAATAAAAGACAAGTGCGATCACGTCATGACGTGCTTTGAAACTGATCAGTTTCGTCATTTTTGACATGACGTCACATCTTGGCGTTTTTCAAAGAAAGCGTCTGGCATCGAAAAGAATAATTACAAAGTCTATGTAAATATTTTCGCCGTTTCATTTATGTGTATAATCTTATTTATATATATGAATTTATCACACGGCTACTGTGTTATTTAGATCTCTATACCCATATCATATTTCCAATATTACACACTTTTAATAACACCCAATGACATTACGAATGATGGCTTGACGACATATAATGTGAAGGCTTAATGACCAAGGCATCCGAATGTAATTTAAAGTCAATTCTTTGTGCTATTTTTGCGGTTCTTATTGAGTAACATTGGTATTACATTCAAGATTATTTCAGATGACATTTATGAAATACATTGAATATTTTAAGTTTTTTTAGAGTGTTTAATGATTCAGCTCGTTTATTAGATTTTAATTGAAATAGGCACTCGTGTAAGATCCTCCACTGATACTCATATTATTTTACAGGTCATTATAGAAGCCAAATACTCGCGGCTATATTTTTTTCCTGCAGTCAATTCTCAAATAAACCATGATGCCATTATCCTAATGCATGCAACAACTGGTGTCTTCATGCAATAGTTAACATTTCGGGTAAATTTTTGTCGATAAAAAAAAAAAATAAAAAAATATTCCATAACGCTGATTATTGCAGAAAAGTAATTTTTATGTCAAAATCATTTTATGTGTTCATTATAGTAAAAACGTCAGTTAAGATGTAGTTTATACGTGATCGTTATAGTGATGCAAGATACCAAAGAGCGACAACCAATATGATATTCTAATATATCATTTTTCATGCATGCCTTTATATTCTGAAAAATATGAAATTGGTTGTTGCATGTGGACTACTTGAAATTTTATAAAATAGCTCCAATTTCAGGTGCACAATGGCTATTTCATAGCCAAACGAGTCGCCATGAGCACGTGCGTATGACGTCATATTAAAAATAATTAATTGCAATTTGAAGTTTGTCTAATGTTCATCACCTTTTTTTGCCATGGTACTCTCAATTAAATTCCTTTTTGAAAATTTACATTTTTGGGAGCAAAAAAAAGGGGACTTTAGTACCTAAATAATAAATTTGTTTTATGACTAAGATTTTTTTTTTTTTGCAATATGTAGAACATACTTAGGCCCTTTCCTCCTATTAGCCTTAGGCCCTCATAGCCTTAATCCGGCCCTGATGATCATAATATATACACTGAAAATTGCAAATGTAGTTGCACACTACTCATACACTGCATCTAGCGGCAATGGATAGTTCCGGTATCGAACGATAAACTCCCCGCACTTAGTTACTGCTCCAGCTCACAATTAAGCAATTCGTGAAAATGGCGGATTCAGTAGCATCATAGATTCATTGGAAAAATATTCCCGACAATATTTCTGACACTTACAACCTGATTGCAAGAATCTTTCAGATCGTGTGTTAAAAGATATGCTTTAACTAATACTCACGAGGATATATCGATGAAATTAGGATTTTCGATGGCGAAAAATCAGGTAGAATGTTGCAGCACGTTGTTTGCGGTCTATGAGAAAGAACAAACATCCTCACAAACTTCAATTAGACATTTCGCTAGAATAGGACAAATTAACAGAATCTTTCTGTTCTTGGAAAGTTCGGTATGTTTATTAATTAAATCAGAATTCTACAGTATGGGGACGTTCCATACTAAATCGCACACCACCTTCGGTCTTCGAAAAAATTTACCTGGGCCAGTTACTGTACTATCAAGCTGAGGATTTTTAAATATCTTAATACCTTACAAAATTTCAAACCAAACCATTTTCCGTCTATGCATACTTTTTTAATTTGGAAAAATAAAGTTGTTAACGGCGAGTGCAAAGTTAAAGAAAAATGCTATTTATAGTACAAGCAATGCCTAATTCACGTCGTAAGGTGCATGGTTGCGACGCGAATATTCGCGCAGGTAAAAATCTAAAAGTCGGTATATTTATACTGTATAAAACGTGCGCATGCTAAATGCCATGTAAATTCGAATTAAATATTTTTTACACTTTTTTTTTACCAAATCAGTGATGAATACAAATAAAAATAGAAATGTAAAATCAAATAGTTAATACTTTTATTGTAAGGTGCACGGTTCTGATGTAGATTTTTACTGTATTAACCATAGAAGATGCCTACTACGCTTTAATTACTATGACTAATAAAAGGATACAAAACAACAGTTAACGAAATTCTCTAAATCATATGTCATTCTCTAAATCATAAGTATGTCAGATAATTAGATTATAGATTGGTATCATGTTTATATCATATGTTAAACATTCCACAAAAAATGCAGTATGAACATGCGTGTCTTCACCATCTAAATATATTTAATTCTTATTTACATGGCATTTAGCATGCCAGCAATTTGATTAACATTTAAAAAGAGCATGTAATGTAGACATTATTATTATTATTATTGATCTTGAAAATACAAATAATTCCTAAATATAAGTGTAAATGCCTGATAAACATATAAATCATTATTATTAAAATTATTTATTTTACAATCTGATTCAGTTTCTTTATTTTAAAATTGTGATACAAAATATCAGCATTATTATACAATATTATTTCTATTTTTATTTGTATTCATTTTTTGATCTGGGAAAAAAGTATTGTCATCAGAGTATTTTGATTATTATTTGAATTATTACTTATTGTGCATGCATGTGTATATGTTTGTTTTTTGTTTTGGTCTTGTATAATAATAATGTCTAAATTACTTTCTATTTTAAATGTACTTAATTATGATTTTTTAAAAAAGATGCTATTTTTATTCAGACTTCATTATTTTGGAATGTGTTGCATATAATTATAAAAAAAAATTGAAGTCTATATTCTACTTCCATAACATTTTTATGATTCAGTTAATTTTTTTCAGTTTAGTTTCATAGCCTTTATTGTAATTTTACTGATTATAGCGGATGGTATTGTGTATGTTTTATACAGTATAAATGTGCCTACTTTTAGTTTTACCTGCACGAAGATCCGCGTTGCAATCGTGCACCTTACGACATGTATTAGGCAGTGCATGTACTATAAATAGCATTTTCTTCAACATTGCACTCACTGTTAACAACTTTTATTTTCCAAATTAAAAAAGTATGCATAGACGGAACAAGGTTTGGTTTGAAATTTTTTAAAGTATAAAGAGATTAAATAATCCTCAGATAGATAGTAACTGGCCCAGGTAAATACTTTCGAAGACCGAAGGTGGTGTTCGATTCAGAATGGAATGGCCCCATATTGAAGTATGACTTCAGTAATGTTTTTTTTTTTTATTTTTTTTAAAATGTAAAATAAAGCTTTAGTAATGTATTTGTACCCATTACATTTATATCGTACATGTATAATTATCATGTTAGAATAAAAAGCCAAGTACTATTTCTGATTTATGATAACAAATTTTTTTATTTATTATCAATTAATAATTTAATCCTGTTTAGGAAAAACATTAAAGTTATAATAAATAAACAAACAATTTATACAAAGTGTCCCAAGTGACCGAAGGGAGTGTTTTACGTTCTTTACACCGCATTAACACGTATCCTCAGTTGGACGGATATAAAGCATTTTATAAGGTTATCATTGATAAACCAGTAAATTTAAATTATTTCAGATCCATGTAAAACGATCATTATCAATAATCTCTTGAAAAAGAAAGAAATAATAATGCATGTCATAAACATAGTCCATGCAGTGAAATCAGCCCACTACAGTACTAAGATCACTGAAAGTTCCAGCTGCAAAGAGCTCTTCGAGATTACTAACAAGCTAATGTCAAGGAACAAATGTACACCACTTCCAACTACCTTCTCTCCGGTCAACCTTCCGGACCTGTTGGCAAATTTTCTTCCGTGACAAAAGTACAAACTATTAGAGATAAGCTTGACAACACAATTTTCAATTGACTCAATCGTCATCATACAGTCGTTGATACAGAATTTCAGCGGCAACCTTTTGCAGCATTTGAACCTGTCTCTATGGATTTAGTACGTACAATCGTGATGAAGAGTGCCCCAAAGTCATGTTAACTTGATCCGATTCCAACATCACTGCTGCTTGAGTGCTTAGATCCAATATTGCCTTCACTAACTGATGTTTATTAATACTTCTCTCTTCATCCAGGGAATTCCCATCATTTTTCAAAACTGCCAATGTAAAGCCTCTGCTGAAGAAACTGAAACTTGACCCATAACGATTTAAAGAAACTACCGCACAGTTTTTAACCTCCCATTCGTGTCAAAAAATCTTAAACAAAGTTGGTTCTATCCCAACTTGTATCTCAGCTGAATTCAAATTAGTCTTTTTAGCAATGTACAGTCTGCATATCGCCCTCACCACAGTACCGAAACTACCCTTCTGGAAGTAGTTAATGACCTTCTCTCTGCTTTGGATAGTGGAAAGATTACAGTTCTCACCCTCCTTGACTTGTCTGCAGCATTTGACACAATAGACCATGATATATTACTTTATCGTCTACAGCATGTATTTGGCATTCATGCCTTACTATGATTCAAGTCCTACTTGGTCAACAGACACAAATTGTGTCCGCAAATGGAAAACACTTCCAGTGCAGTTGATATATGTTTTGGTTGTTCCACATGGTTGTGTTCTTGGACACTTTCTCTTCATTATATACACTCAGCCCTTGTCAAGTTTCATAACTCGTCTTCCGCTGTCTCACCAATTGTAGGCTGTTGACACCCAAATATAAAAATTGTGTTACACAACTGAAGTTGATGTTACCATCAAGCGTATCGAGGTGCATTTCCGATGTGAATTCATGGATGACATGTAACACGCTGCTGACGAATAATGATAAAACTTAATCAATTCTGATCACCACACAAAGACTGTTTCATTCCTACCCTTTACCTCAAATAATAAGCATCAGCAATACGAGCATTAAATTCACACAGTACAAAACCTAGGTGTCACTCTTGACAGTACTCTCTCAACACATCAGCTCTATTCGCAATTAATCTTTCTGTTGATGCCACTAAACACTTGTGTGTTCCTTAGTACTTTCAAGACTGGACTATTGTAATTCAATTCTATCTGGTTCGTCTCAGTATCTACCGGAAACTTCAAAAAGTTCAAAACTCAGCTCGGATCATCCTTAGAGTTACCACGCAACCGAGCAAACCCCCCCCCCCCCTGCTCTGTACCCCACACTGGCAAACCATTCGATCCAGACTCAAACAAAAAGTTTGTTCTCTGTGCTATGTTTCATTGACTGGCTCCAGTCCACCATACGTATCTCACCTCACCCATGTGTACACACCAGCAAGATACATATGCTCATCTTCCAACACCTGTATTCTCATTATTCCCACTATCAAAATGAAGTCATAAGGACAATGTTCTTTTGCATACCAGGGGCCCAGCAAACGTTAAACAAATTGCTCACTGAATTTAAACACAAAGACACTATGATTATCATTCAAGAGTGCTCTAAAAACTCATCTATTTTGACAGCAAGAACAGACTTGAAGACTTAATAATGTTTATTTACTCTTAATTATTTTCAGCATGTTTTCTAATTTCATGGTGTTTGTTTTCGTAATCATATCATTATATATGTTTTTAGTTGTTTATCTAATATTGTAAAGCACTTAGAGCTTCTAAAGATTAGGCGCTATACAAAGTCATCCTCATTATTATTATTTATTATAAACTTCAATCAGAGGATGCAATATTTATTTGATTGCATATGAAAGGAAAGATCAAACCACAGCATGTGAGATCTGTAGTTTTACATGTATAAATGTTATTAACTCGTTTCCTTCTGTATTTATTAACAATGATGATTGTATATTGTGTATATTTGATAAAAGTATATATTCATTAGGTAGATGAACTTGAAATAGAAGTGTGTACATAAACTACAACCAGAGGATGCTATATTTGATTGCATATGAAAGGAAAGATCAAACTACAGCATGAGAGATCTGTAGTTTTATATGTATGTGTATAAGAGTAAATGTATGTATGTGTACATCTGAACACTCTAATTTTGTATTTATTAACCATGATGATCGTATGTTGTGAGTATTTGATAAAAATGTATAGTTATTAGGTAGATGGCCTTTAAATAGAAATGTGTACACAAACTAGAATCAGAGGATGCCATATTTATTTGACTGCATGTAAGGTTTTTATATGTATGTATGAATATTTTTTTTCTGCATCATAACACATTATGTACACTGTGTGTTTGACAGTCATCAATCTTAGTGTATTGTACACTGCTTGTTTTATAATTTTGACCTTTGTTCATTATTTAATTTGTTAATATTTAGATTGATGCTTGTAAATCTTCATCACGTGTGGCTCTTCACGTGGGGCGGCCTCCTCGTTGGGAAGAGCTGGACTTTACTGGACTGTCATTTTCAATGAGTGTCCAGTATTGACTAACTGGCCCCACACTTTGTCATAGTCTGTTTTGATAAATTAAGACTCGGATTCGGTAATATGCAAATGCGGTTAGGTTTTTTCTGTAGCCTGTTTTGGTGATCCAAACACGTTTTTTTGGTGATTTAAATTCAATTTTGCTGAATTCAAAATCCACTTTGGTGATTTCTGACTCCATTTTTGGTTTTCAGTGATTCAGACACTATTTATGCGTTTCTATAAATCCATTTGGATTACGTTTTGGCAGTTCTAACTCCATTTCTATAATGCTAAAGTTTGTTTGAGGTGATTCAGACTCAGTTTCAGTGTTTAATAACATTGTTTTGGTGATTTGGATTCAGTGTGTAAAATTTCCAACTCCATTTCAATGATTCAGACTCCAGTGCATTTTTGCATACATACATACTTTTCTACCTATTAACTTTCACAAAATTAGGCTCTGATTCAGTCCAGCTTGGTAATTCATCATGATTTCATCACATCAGCAACAGCAGTAAACAGTTTTCTGTTACCGGTACCACAGAAATGGACGTGAAAGCATCTCGCACATTGAGGTGTCATGTGACCATATTACTTGTAGTCATGCTCTATTTTTAAATATGGAAATCACTACATGTGTCTAAACTTGACCTCCTTTTTACATTTAACACTATCTTAGTTTCACAATTTTTCGACGTCTTGAATAGGGCAGAAAAAGAAAAAGAAAACAAAATTAAAAGTAAAATGAACATTTATGGCCATAGGAAGCACTTTCAAAAGTGGGAGGGTTACCTTCAAAGTGGGTGTCCAAAGCTCGATTTCGATTGAATTTCCCCTTAAATGAGTTACATTTAACACATTTTTCAGTAAGGGAACAGGAGGATCAAGCTTCTTACGGCCATGAAATGCAAAGCGTCGGATCAGTAACCATTACTTCTTCTATTTATAGTCTTGTCCTTGTCAAAAACTTAAACAGGAATTTAATTGGTAATGCTTGTCATGCAAACAATAGGAAATATGTGATCACATGACATATTATACATCATTTCACAGCAGCTGACATTTTTTGAGATGCAGGACCCATGAAGTCTGGAAAGGGTGTATGTCTTCTAATATAAGCCAGTTTAAATACACAGGTAAGTTGATTCAGGACCTTCTTGGGCCTCATGATGCCATGATATATAGGGGATCTACTCTTAAGTTGAGGCCGGTTTTTGTGAAGCAATGAGGTGGATTACTCTCACTTTGATACATTGTCAAGCTGTAGGCCATGGGCATTGTCATTAAAAATAGCAAGCTCAAAATGGGTGAGGATGGGCAACATTTTTTTCGAGCAAGGTTTTGAAACAAATCCTGAAAAATATCCTTATAGTGACCCAATTTTGTTTTGAAACATTGAGCATCTGAAGTTGCACACTCAAAAGAAGTTTTGGTTACAGTAGGCCAAGTGGTTTAGCATTATAGGCATAGCATGTAATAAAGAAAGAATTTTTCTGCAATTGTTTAATAAATTCTTGAAAGTTGGATATATCACTGGAATAGGGCAGGAAAAAACCAACTTCTGCATTAGAATGATTATATGCAGTGGATTTTGTGGATGCATACAGCTATAACCTAGTGTAGTTTTTTTTTTACCCTGACATCATCTGGAAAATATCAAGTAAAATTAGTTGCATCTTGGTTTGTAGATTCGTTTGCAGCGAGAGTATCCCATACAATATTTCATGAGTATGCATGGGGTAACTGTAACTTTGGGTCTTGCACATGTTTTCGTTAGTATTTATAGATGTATATTTCCTATATGCTTTCTTTTACAACGATTCAGAGATTCATTTTCAGGCAGTATCTACTTTACAGGACTGTTTACTACAGCCATAGGGCTGGCAGCAAGGCCTCAATAGTTGACAAAATGAAAACAAGGCAACTAATAGGGGCCTGGCAACAGGGCAACATATGTGGCAAACAGAGCAACATACGCAGTGAATGTTTGGGTGGTATATGGCAAGGAACAAGGAGAATCAGTCGTTCAACACATTGGCGAGTCATTCCTACTAATAGGAATCTACATGTATGTTGGCGTTACCGTACCTTGATATTCAAAAGATATTGGCATTCCCATATAGAAGTTGCTAGAGTTCTACTGGAAACCGTTGAGTTTCCAGAAGGAGGGTGGAACAGCCCCTGGATAAAATTTGTTACAAAGGAATGTGACTTTTAGAACTGTTGACTGTTGAACTTTGAACCTAGTGAATTTTGAAATTTTGGAACAAAACATCTGGTTATATTGAACCACACACACACATTTTTATTAAAAGCATTTTCACAATTATGGCGAATGCAATGCTACAAATCTTTGTATAATGATAAACGTCAGTATCATTTAACATATAAAATCATTCAAGTGAATTTTTTTTATACATTTAAGGGAATGTCTAGCTTCCAGCTTTGGTGTCCAGTTATCTTGTTTTATGTATAATGATCCTGTTTGTAATTAAATCTCTGAAGGAACACCTAATGCTATGTGTAAAGCAATGAACATGTGTGTCCCAGCTTTTAAGTCTTCATATAGGGGGAGGTGTACTCGGTGTTTTTTTGTTTTTATTTCCCATTTGGTTGTGTTTACGTAATATTTATGGTGGTGAGGGTGTATAATAGAGACTCTCATACTATTATTATCATAAAACATTTCATTCACACACATTGTGTTCAGTTGTTTTCACTTAATCCATACCTATTCGGTTTTCAATCCTTGTCTAGAGGGTTACCAGTCATCCCAGTTTTTTGTTGTATATGTTCATCCCAATATGCACACAGAGTGCAAGTTTTTATGTAAATATGTTTTAGCAGATGGGAGTTACAGCCCAGACAGGAAGGATGAAACAAAATTATAAAGCAATTTTAATATGTCCTAGGAAATTTAGATCACAAAAACCTAGCTCTGGTAAGCAACACACATCCATCCTTTAGTCCAGTTTGATGGCAATAGGAGAGAAGGTTATTCTGATTACAGTCCAGACAACAATTTTTAACCCATTATTTTTTGGTTCTAAAATAAACCCTGGAAAGTAGGGTCACAGTTGCCCAGGTTTTGGTGCACAACACTTGCCTCATCCAAAGTTCACCCATAGTGCAACAAATTCAATGGTATCAAGTGAAGCAGTATAGGAGTTTATAGCATGGGACAAGGGAAGACAGGATTAGATGGAACTTCGCACGGATGGACAAAGTAAATCCCATATACTGTCCACTTGTTGACATGAAAGTTTATAGTGGAAATAGTTTGAACTTGGCCACATCTCTTGAATGATGGCTATTAATCATAAGGGTTGTCTCCTTTTAAAAAAATTAGGTGATTTGTATAAGGATAATTAATGAAACAATACCTTTTTAAAAAATCAAGTAATAAGAGGTCCAAGTGGGCCTGAGATGACTCACTCAAGCTTCAAGTATTTAAAAAAAAGAAAGAAAATAAAAGCAATTTGCAGGTACAACTAGGTTCAGAGATTTTTCTACATGCTGCATTGAGCTGAGGGAATAAGCCATTTTAAGGTTAGGTGGGATTTTTGCAAATTAAAATTCTGGGCCATAAATAGCTTTACAAAATATTCTTACTCTCATTTGTAAAACAACACGAGCTTGGTTATATCCGTTATATTAGTTGGAGAAAAAAATTATCTCGAGGTAAAAAAAAAAATATGGTTTGATAAGAATAATCAAAGCCACCCACCAAGATACATCTTTAAGACGAAATAAAGTTGCCCTTAAATTGCCATTTTAGTTTTAAAAATACTGAAATATGTTTCCACATGGTTGATGTAAAAGATAAATAGTAGATATGGTGGCTATTTAGAAGCCATTTACCTAAGCACATCAGCTGATGAAAATTTCCTGAAAGTTTTTGCAAAAAACATTAAATAATTTTGTTATTGAAGAACGATATCAAAATTATGTTTTCTCACATTGGCTTGTCATTGAGACCAAAAGATGCACATTAATTTGTAGATGCATTGTCGTGATAAATATTTCTTTCAATTGTTTGCTTAAAGTGTGTGTGTGTGTGTGGTGTGTTTTGCGTCTCGCGATGTGAAAAAGTATGTTTTTTCTTCCAGATTGCTTGGGAGCTTGAATGGTTGCAATGGATAGCCATCAAAAACAAAACTTGCCATAAAAATATTCCTGGAGAAGTTTTGACCTAATATGGCTGCCTTTTTTAGATTTCAAAATATATTTGTTGATATGGTGTTTATGGGAATTAAGATTCTGTCACTCCCTAAGTTCCTGCAGGTCAGATAATAAAATGAATAATGTATAATATTGTTTGTGTTAGAGAGTCTCACTTTCTATGAAGTTACTAGAAGCTGAAAATATCCTCTTATTCTTAACCTATTCCATAAAATATGTTCATGTGAGGAATAACTTTGGTACCACAATCTCTGTCATATTGAATATTAATGGAAAATTATTCAGAAAAGCAGCAAGCTTGGCATGCCCTTCCCTTTTTGTGCATTATTAACCCCATTCTCTCACGTATTACCCCCTCCGCCCCCGGCCCCCCACCCTCTCTGTACCATACCGCCCTTGATGAAAATATTCCACAACAGAGAACAGCTAAAACACCCACAAATTTCACATCGGTATCACATGGGTTGATGGTGTAAGAAGCACACAGAATACTCCCTCAAAGTCGTAATTTTGATCTTGAAGTTCCAGGCACCTAAACAATGAGAGTGTTACACAAAATTGAGGCTGTCAAGTATACGAGAACTGCCTCGTCATATTATTTCTGCCCATTTCATGACCTTTTCCCTACAAATGACTTTGGACCTTTGACCTAGAAACCTATTTCTAGTGACATTGATAAGGTGTGGAACTGGGTTAAACTTTTTAAACTATCTGGAGTGGGTTAAAAAGTGACAGCCCGGATAAGGAAACCAGCCACTGACTTAACTTGTTTTTCATCTTAACTTTAACCCCCCACCCCCAGAGGGCGGCAGAGGGTATGACTATGAATAGGTGAGACTCTATAAAGTTCAAATATATAATAGGCTAAATTTTAATGAAAAGATCTCCGCTGGTTCAGATGTTATATCTGTACATGGATAAGAGATCAATGATTTATATTTGCCATGGTTGTGGACCATAACCTCGAGACTTAAGTCCTGGCTCATGGTATGTGACACACACTCTAGTTTATGATATACAACTTGTAAAAATTTAATTAAAATATCTTCAATGGCACAGAAGGTTTCCTCCTGACAATTAACAAATCACATAATTACATTTTCCCTTGCCTTGCTTGTTATCTAAACCTTGTGGCAAGGGGCCCTGTCTGTGGTACACGAGGACACCATCTTAGTCATGATGTTATACCTGGGCTGAGTTTAATGAAAATCTCTCCAGCTGTTAAAAAGTTATGGGCTGGACAAGGAAATGTTAACAGAAGGATAGGCACATAATACGTTAACACAGTACAGTACGCCCAATTTAAGATGGGTGTTATAAAAACATCAATATTCATACCATAATTTAACATGACACCCAAGTTACATGTCATCAGAAATGTTCATACCTTGACCTTGACCATGAGAAATGACACAGAACATGGTATGCAAAACACTCTCTAGTCATTATCAGTGCTGGATTACCCAATAGGCAGACTAAGCACATTCTTAGGGCACCAGCAAAGTAGGGGCACCAAAAAAAATGAGAAATTACGGTTTAGTATTGTTTTTTTTTTTTATTACATGGGGGGGGGGGGGCACCATAATCTTTTCAGTGCTTAGGGCCTCTAAAGGTCTTAATCTGGCCCTATTCATTATATATCAGTATACACACATTCTTCCTAATATCTCAAATAGCTTCAGAGCTACAGCTTGGATACAAAAATTGAGTACCGGTACCTTGACCTTCATGACAGAACCATCAAAGTAGTATATAAAAGACTGTCAGGTCATCATGGATATGAGCATTTTCAGTTTCATCTCTCTAAATATGTGTTTTTAATTCAAGACTTGGAAGAAAAATATGTATATTGGCATGTGACCATAATCTTTAGAGAAAGATTATGAAAGTCACCAAAAAGTCAAGATGTAACATTTTTAAAATTTTGATAATACTACTGTACTTTTAATGACTTTAAAGTTGCAGCCAAGACATTAAGTAAGTAACCATCAGATGACTGTGACCTTAACTTTGCAGATAGAATCATGATAGTGGTGCAAGACACACTATCTAAAATAATTTTATTTTCATTACTAAAATAGCTTCTGAACTACAGCCCAACCATGAAAAATGACCAGGACCCTAACAATTGGATCAAAATAGTGTGTTATGTGATATGACATTAGGTCATGATGCATGAATGTACAAAGTTTCATCTAACTATTACTATCCTTGAGAATTTGTGAGCTAGAGCTTTGACACAAAAATAGATATGTTGATCTATGATTTTAACCTTGATGAAAATTCCATGACAAATAAATGGCACGTTCAGAAGTTATGATGTAAACATAAGTTGCATAACACTACCTTCAACAGTCCTAATACAAAAAGTGAGTAAGCTTCATGTGTGACTTTGATCTTGCTGATAGGACCCTGCTGTTGGTACACATGACAGGTAGAAGATACACCCTCAAACTGTTTTTACAGGGTGAAACATGTCATTCTATTAACAAATTAACAGGTGACAGTTTGGACACACAAAAAATGATACTGACCTGAGACCTGGCCTTAAAGATAGGTATAAGTGCTAAGTGACAACATCAACTCGTGATGTATAACAATACCAAGTTTTATATTTATTACTTTATTTACAAGTTTGTGAGTTACAGCTCCAAACAAAGATAGTAATGTCAACCGTTCACTGTGAAAAGAAACCACGGTGTTATGTATGACATGTTCAGCACCCTTGTCTTACATATACCGGTATGTAAACGTTCAAAAATTTTCCAGCCACTAATTCTATCAGTTTCAGAGTTACAAACAGCACACTAAAAGTAAATGCAACTATGATCTGTGACCTTGACCTTCAAGAAAGAACAGCAACACACCCACTAGTTCCAGTGTGTAAATTTACAAAATATCATCCTGCCAATAGGCTGATTTCAGTAAACACTTTCCTAGGAGAATAATATTGGAGGATTGTGTACAAAATTACGCAAGTATCTATGCACCCTGATTCCACATTTTCTTTAAAAAGCATGTATAGCTTTCACACTGAATGGTTGCTTGGGTAAACATCAAAATCAATGTAATCCAAAGTGAGATACAGAACAAAAAACAGGATTAGGTAAATGATATAGCATTGCATATCACCAAGAATCCAGTACATGCCACTAGAGGTATGGCCTGATCTTGGAACAAATGTTTCAATACTGTAAACGTGTTGTTTTTTTTTCTTCATATCTAGTTAGTGTATATATGGTTACATGGTGTGAATCTTAATAGTTTCCAAGTACTGTATGAGCCAAGGGCAAGTCTCCTACTAAAGGGGAAATGACCCAGGATACATGTTGGATGTACACGTGCATATATTCCCTTGTGTCCATTAAATGTATATATAGTTGTAGGGTGGGGACCATAACAGTTTCCAAGTTACGAGTCGGGGTAAATTCTCAACCCCAGGGAAACAACCCAGGGTCTGTGCTGGATATATGTCTTGTTTTATTTCCTCTTGAACTTCAAACATATATATAGTTATAGGTTGGGGATCATAACAGTTTCCAAGTTATGACCCATGAGCAAGTCCCCTTTCCTAGGGTCTGTACTGCAAATATATCTGATTTCATCTCGTGTCCTTCAAGCAATATATTGTTTGAATGTGGGATCTCAACTGTCTCCAAGCTATGA
>JAQPZY010000436.1:0-169803 GCA_029931535.1 Margaritifera margaritifera
AAAAAGCGAGATTTGTTCTCTGTCTCTGCCTTTTTTGTCGCTTATACACGATTTGCATGATTTCGTTTCAAAATTCAACTCCGTTCAGTCTCAAATGGTGTGACAAACAAAAATCAAAACATATCAAAACATGCCAAGAAGTTTCGCCTTTGTTAATGGATGTCAGACCTGGGAATTTGCAGATTCTCAAATTACAAAACCTGCCTTTCAATTTAACATGCCCAGTCAGTATTTGTCCATGGGCAAGTTATAAACCACATTTTCTTTGCTGCTACTGAATTGTGTTCCTTTCATATGTAGAACTTTATCCGCTGCTTAATTTTTGATGATAAGTCAACTCGTGATATATATATATATATATATATATATATATATATAATATATATATATATATATATATATATATATATATATATATATATATATATATATATCTGTGTCTGTGTGTTTCTGTGTGTGTGTGTGTGTGTGTGTGTGTGTGTGTGTGTGTGTGTGTAGCTTAGCTATATCAGATTGTTTAGTTGCCAAAACATTGTAACTTTGTAAGTACAGTGTACCTGCCAAAGAGGGATCTAAGATGAGGATGATGCGAAAGCACCAGAGGGGATAAAGGTTGAATACGTTACTGATTATTGATATCCAGTTATATATATATATATATATATATATATATATATATATATATATATATATATGTGTGTGTGTGTGTGTGTTTGTGTGCGTGCGTGTGTGGGGTGCGGGTGGGGGTGTGGGGGTGTGCTACATTCACAATAAAAAGAAACACGAGACTCGAAACCCTGAATCACTACAACTCAGCTGGACATTAGGACATTATGTACAGTCACTCGAAATGCTACCGATTGAGTCTATCCTTGGATGCATCTATATTGAACGCACACGTAACGAACGATACTGGATACTGAATCAGAGTATTAATGGGGAATTTGGCCTACCTTCCCAATACAAACTTATCCGATTCCAGTCAGGCATGTAAATATTCCTTAACTCTTTGCATGGATTATTATTATTATTATTATTATTCCGTATACCGCTTGAACATTCTCATGAAACATTACCTCTACTATCTCCTCCACTCGTAACATTCGCGGTATTATACATTTTTAGTAGATAATGCTATAGCTGGATTTAGATGCCACTGATTTCTCTCTTTTGTTCTTGTTTTGGAAGTAGGACGAGACAATTTGGTTCTCCGTACGATAAACGTGCAATTAGACAGATCAACCCATCTTTGATTATTGTCATACCATGTTGCTAGTCTGACAACAACACAAAATATACATGTAATTTCCTCATTGTAACACCCTTCTTTGTTTTATCTGCTTTGATTTTTCCAATATGTAATTCTTGTTTTGTAGACTCCCACTGTCATTCAAACATGTAATAGTCTAGGTGTTCACTCGGCTTTTGTGTTTAATGTTTGTGCTGCTAATATACGTTGTTTGTTTCTTCCCCTGTCTAAAAGAATGTATTAATTCGAACTTTTCTGAAACTATCTGGTAGTTGCATTGCTACAAATATAGATATATATATATACTGTATGTATTTAAAGCGAAATACTCACCTGTATCTGCTGGACCTGTACTTGCACCTGGATCTACAGCTATACCTGGACCTGGATCGAGAAATCCTCCTGCTGCTGGACTTACACCTAAGCCTAATTCTGATCAACCTCCTTCTGCTTCTTGAACTTCTGATACTTTATACTATTCAAGAAACTGATATCAAGGAAATTTCGAATCTGAAGTAAACTCCGATTGTATGCGTTTATTAAAGCTATAAAGCATGGAATCACGCTTTTCTCTCTTCCTTCGCATTGTCAAATTATTTGAAAGTTTAAATTTAAACTAATCTTCTGCATCCAAACATTGTGTTTTATGTTGTTCTTTTTGCATGTTTTCATTAACTACTTTCCACTTGCATTACATACATCTCCTGACCTGGGGAGATGCAAATTTTAAAGCCAGCATGCAGATTAAAATCACGCTTCAATGTTCGAAGTCAACTGTCTTTATCAGGAACTGTGTAGTCGTAAGAGGTACAAGAAAACATTCATCATGGTTGATGATGCACGGACAGGTGGTATTACTTGGACTGTTATCTTTCTTAGAAGAAATGTCTGTGTAAGAGCCCAACAAATACCATGTCTTTGACAAAGGTTGGATAAACAGTTTTCTTATCCATTGGTTGCTTTGTATGTGAATATTTCAAAAGAATCGTTTACTTTTATTTACTCTCCACTAACTATGTTTCCATGACTACATATCCGATAATAGCTCTCTAACTATCTGTCTACTTCTCTCTCTATTTATCCCTACATACAGGTATCTATCTTTCTTTCATTCTAGCTACCTTTTTACAACATATGCATCTGTCTATTTATCTATCGATCGATCTGTTCATATATCTATTTATCTATCTATCTATCTATCTATCTATCTATCTATCTATCTATCTATCTATCTATCTATCTATCTATCTATCTATCTATCTATCATATGAACCAGCATTGTCGCAGTTGTTAACGTACTTGACCGATATGCAGAACTGTGCGAGTTAAAATCCTACCATAGCAGGCTGGGTCGGCTACCGTGGTCTAATCCCATCCAAGGCCCGTTACTCCAATTGCCGCTGCGAAAAATAGCCTTCCATGTGTTGCTGTGCCGGTAAGCACCAAACAGTCACTCAGTCAATCAATCAATCTATCGATTGGAATACAATTAGTTTGACCTTGAATACAGAGTCCTAACCATTTTTTATCGGCAAGATGCAAATTTGTATTAGGATTGTTTGAAAAAAGAAATAAAACAACAGCAAATGACAAACAACGAGGGTTTTAAACTTTTCAAAATAGTTTCGCTGATGTAAAGTCAGATACATGGTGTATGGACAACATGAACATTTGTACTGCTATAGGTAAGTGATTGTCATTGTATTTCGAGAATTTAGTTCAACCTCCTTTAAATTAGGTAATGACTAGTCCCTGCCAAATTCTGTAATGAGGTGGTAGTAAGTGGCACTTCAAATAAATCAAATATTAGGCAAGCTAATTGCCACCTTGTGCACGACGAGGTACAATTTTATTCCTGGTGATAAGATACAGTACCTGACACAATTTATCAAGAAGATAATGGATTACATAAGAGTTAATGGTAGGGAAAAGAGTGGTATTCTCCCTGTCTCAGCAGAACTTTCGGCAGCTTTTGCAAAACGATCCCAAAATCTTCTCTCGGCTAGTAAAGTACTCCCCAAAATTTTATTTAGATGAAAGCAGGAACTTGTTAAATTCTTATATATCCAAAAACTTTGTTTTCATCCCAAACTAGCTTTCGGATCATCATTGTCTCTATGTGATGCGCGAGATTCGGAGGTAATCGTAGTGATACTTACCAAATTGGTAAGTTTCTGGCGGACGAACATCCGGGTAAACGTGCGAAGAACAGAGTCTTATAACATAATAGGTCATGAAAATAACAATCGACGTTTCCAGTATCAATAAAATACGTGCAAGAATACTTTTTAATGCTATTCCTGCAAATTTGGAATGAAAAAAGTGAAGAAATCATTCGGTTTCAATTGTCTGCAACGTTCCTTGTGTTGCTGTTACTAATAATACATCATCTATTCATTGTGACGTTTGGAAGTCATTATTACGTGATAACAAACATGGGCTTGAGGGCAGTTCAAAATGGCCATTATTTAGATCCAACGTTTATTTCTAGCACGCGATGTAAAAGGCACATTCCGATTGCCCAAACTAGAACACTCGTTCTATTAAGGACAACCAACATAGTTTAGACGGACGAGACTAGGGCCACATAAAATAAGGACTCCAGCACAGTTTTTTAAGCTTTCAATTAGGGCTAAGTGGTAAATATTTCCAAGCATCACGTTCGGACTTCCGCAGAGCACAGTTTTACATTCAAAAGATCTAGATTTTATAGCGACACCAGACAATTTAGACACTCCGGATCAGGCTTTAAATGACTTTGAAAGGCGGATTGGCAGCAAAAACAAATCTTTGGCGATAAAGAAAGTAGATAATAAAAATGCTAACGTATTTAATTTCCTGAGATTGAAATCAGTATATATTTAAATCGGAATGCAATTTAAAGGACCAGGCGTGTTCGAAAATAAATCGTTTATTTCTTGGGTAGCCCCTCTGGAGCCATATGGGCCGCTCACACTCTCCCCCGGCCCGGGTCTCAAGAGCGTCTCTACTTTTATTTTTTCGTCGCGGCTCCCGAAGACAAAATAAATTATCGAGATGTTTTGAAAAGTTCTTATAATATGGAGAACATTTAAGCATGTTGAAATTTTCCATTTAGCGATACGCTAACCAACTACATATACCTATTAACATGCGTTGGGGGGGGGGGGGGCGGAACGACCACGTACGCATAGATTACATTGCTAAGTACTGAAAAGGTGTGGTAAGTGTTGTATAAACAAATACTGTAGAGTACATGCAGATGTGACCCAGAGAAAAATTGGGTTTTTCAAAAAAACTTTTTTTTTCAAGTAAATTTCTTGCCAAACTTTGTGGAAGGTTTGCAATTAGAGTAATATAGAAGTCTATAGATTTGGGGGCCTTAAGGTCAGAAGATTTGATCATGGTAAGTTTGAATAGAAGGTAAAGGTTTATGCGCTTTATGTTTATTTCAAGACTGCACACCTTGACCAAAGGTCGAGGCCATTAAGACTTGTTGGTCAATAATCTCCAGAACCATCCATATCTTACTGGTGCTCACATAGAGGACTATTGAACACGGGGCGTGCGTAAAATGTGTCGTCCATTGTACTCTCGTTTGCATGTTTAAAACTTGTTGGACTTAGATTTGTTGTCAAAAAAACCAATTAGCACTATTAAGCAAATACACTAGAGGCAGCCCAATGAAAGTTTGCAAGCAAATTTGCATTCACATGAATACGACCTGATTAGATATTCAAGCCACTATAGCAATTATTTGTTCTACATTTTCTACATTGTTTAACTTTTTGTATTTAATCTTTTACAAACATAGATCTAGCTCTCGCATCCTTCTCACTAACGTGTCAAGTTTGGATACATGTGTTTACTTTGTACCTGTTTTGGGGAGTTTCTGGGCGCACATAGTCTAGTTCTTGGCCATATGTTTCATTATAATATGGAATGGATAGCATATTATAGAACGAAATACATGTACTGTGTATGTGGCCTGTTTAAACATATATGATAAAATGACCAGACTAAATTATAAATGTAGTCATAACAGTAAACCTTCGTTCAAGGCCACTTACCACGATTTTAACCCATTTTCCAAATTTTAAGTAATTTTAATTTTAAAAAATGGCACCATAACACATTTTACAATAAATTTCATCACATTTGTTAATTTTGTTGAGCTATTTTGTAAGAATTTTAGGTCGTCTTCCTTACTTTTTGTTGGATTAATTTAAAAAAAATATACCACAATATGTGTTAAAATCACTGTTCATGCAAATTTTAACTTTTATCTGATTTGTATGAATTTGGGTCAATTGTCGTAGACATTTGTTGCCAAAATTTATAAATAAAATTAAAAAAAAACAACTTGGCATCTGTGAACAAAACTGGACAACAATACATCTACATTTTGGTAGATATCGGCCAATAACACGAAGGTCATACATAGATTTATTATACTGGGTAAAAATAAACAAGCTTGTCTTAATGTACAAAATAAAGACAATAGATTCTTTTTTTAAAATAAGCCATATAATCTATTTTAAAGCCACCTTAGGATTATCCGTACAGGCCGCACAAATATAACCTCAAATCATTATCATAGCCTTAGTAAAGATGATCCTGATCAAGAAGTATCAATAATACCAAATAATGATGACAAATAAATATTGTTTAGTTAGAAATGTTTTATAGTTGATAGATTTCGGGCTGAATACCCTGAAGCACCATATAGACTTTTGTAAAACGAATAATACGATTTGTAGATAATTATATGTTTATGGGTAGAGCAAAATCACTAGAGCAACTTGCTAAAATGGTAGCGAGGTAGCAAAACAGAAAGAATAATAAAAGATTAGCTTATCAGAAGGTATAATCATGGAAAACAGAATTTTCAGAAATATATTTATCTATACAAATATATCGGTTCGTTTGAAAGATTTAATTAAACTAAACTGCCACCAGTCGATAAAATTCAAAGCTCGTCGGATCAGGAATTAGTGCAGACGAATATCAGTATGTGGAAGATATTATGACACATTTTAAATTAAATATTCTTCGCAGTTACTTCGTGAATAAAGACACTTTAATGTTATGTGATATATTTAAGAATTCAGATCTGACTGTAAGAATAATTATACAATTGACCCAGCACATTATTTTAGTACACCTGGACAAGCTCGCGATGCTAGTTTGAAAATAAGTGACGTAGAACTAGATTTTGTGGCAGATTATGATATGTTTTTAATGATTTAGTCTGGAATCAGAGGAGAAATAAGTATGATACGTAATGAATATGCAAAAGCAAATCATGAGCATTATAAGGAAGAATACGATACATCAAGATGATGGTCATACCTTATGTACCTAAACCACACTAATGTGGTTTAGGAATGTTTCATGTGCGTAACAATGTTCGAAACAATGTAATATCTTGGAGTGATAATACTTCATTTGGGGGAAATGTCAGAACTAGATTAGAAGTCCTGTACCACAAGAATAAAACATTCTTAGTGAGAATAATTCATCTACATGTTTGCACTCCTGACTGCGCAAAGTCAAACCAAGACCTCAATAATAGTATGGCCAGCCTTTGAGGCCCAGAAATAGTTTCTAGCGATCGTCAAAGATATGGTTGCTCCAAAAGAGGACCTTGAAAATTCGATACAAACATATCTAGATGTGATCCATTATGCTAAGAACAAGATACCAGGATCACAACTATGAAATTTTAGTGGCAGCCGACAACTTAAATCGGGGCACCAACGCCCATGTTAATGAGACAAGGCGACCCAGCACGAACAACGTCAGCAAACACAACAACCACAGCCAATAAAGCATGTAAACATCAGTTTTGATCACCCACCCAATCAACTCCTCACCCCGCGCTGGTGCAGAAAGACATGCAAAAATTGCAGGTGTTATACATATAGAATAATTATTATATTGGTATATTTAGCTCAATAACACAGTAGTCATGTGATAATTAATTATAATAAACTTATAATGAGGGTTAAACTAAAGGTTTAAAGCAAATCCATTACTCTTTGTAGCTATTGTACCATCTGGGATGTCTTTTGAACAATTTGGGAATTAAGACCATTTTATTCAAGCAGTTTCAAAAAGGCTAAGCTACATTGCTAAATGCTTCTTCTTGAAGCGTAGAAAATCTTGTTCAGCAAGATTAATATGCTCTTAATTTGCTTTTGTAGTTATTGCTTTCCAGAAGGATTCTCAGATTTTCTTCATTGCAAGTATCAGGACTATCACAAATATAATGACAGGGAGAATGGGCTTAAACACTGAGGGGAAATACGGTATAAAACCTTGAACCAATGTTATAATGTTAGCAAACATTGTCTTCTAAACTTCTGTTATTGTGGAAATAGGTTTGTTTTCTTTTTACTCGTGACTTCTTGAAAGTTTTCTACCAAATTACTATTGTCGTATAAAAAAGTTATATTTGAAAATCCACTGTTCTCGCTTTTCTATGTAGACGATACGTCCTTCTTTTCAAATGTGTGCGCCCACTTTCATCCACACTAGATAGAGTGAATTTACACAAAGAGATCATCAAAGTCAGCAATTACACTGCAAACCGCAAACAATGAATAAATGATTCCATACCATGGGCTGTTACATATAAACTTAACCATAAATTGTCATTCATTACATTAATGTACTTGGACACATATCTTACATATGTTTAAAATTCAAATATACTACGAACACACACAACTTTTTATCTTTTTATGAATTATGGTTAAGATTGATAGAACATTCAACCCTTCAGTTATATATTACACACTAGATATGAAAAGAAAACTTGAATGTTGACCTTTAAAGAGTAAACTGTATATATGTTCTTTCCATATCTTGAATAGTATATCTAGAAGAAGCTGCATTTTAAAGCAATGATAATTTGTAACTCACCCTTGAGTTGATCAACTTACTGGATACAGACTACATATCTTAACACTGCTGAGAGTATAGTTAATACATGAGGCTACTGCTATAATGGTGCAGAGGATAGAGGAGATGACCAGTGCCACGCGGTGTGCAAAGAATGAACCAGCAAGAAATTATATAGAACACTATATATCGCCTGCTTTGCCGGTACAGTTCATAATGCAAAATTAGCATACCCCGTTTATCAAGAAAAGTGGGTCACTACAACCACAATTCACATTATATGGGTACTAACGTAAGTGATAAAGACGAATGGCTGAATGCACAGATCAAATGGATTGATGATACATACAACAGTGTCTTGAAAACTGAGCAACAGGCGATAAAGTGTGTCTGGCGTACTTTGCCAAAGCAATTAGGATCGCTGGATATATATAACTGCAATATGCTTGAAATCTCTATTTTGCTTATGCGTGGTCCCTAATTTTAGCTGCTAACATAAATAATGAAATCTACAATACATGTAAATACAGGATGAAAACCTGCAATTAATCCATTACACTTTGGAGAAGAATTCTTTGTTCGAAATACATATTCAAAACCAGCAAAATCAGACAAATCAAAATGTGCGATTAATTCCAAAAAACATTTATATATCCAGATATCTTTGCACTCCTATTCAAAGCACTAGTACTCCCATATTTTAGAATATGCCAATAGTGTGTGTCCTGATCATTTCATGAGACATATATCGAGGTGATTGAGAATGTACTAAAAGGGATACATAGATGTTGCCAGAACTAAGCGATCTTGACTACCAGAAGAGGTCGAGGAGACGTGATAGAATCATACTAAATTCTAACTTGCATATTACAAAAGAAATGTGTAGTTAAATTAAGACCAACAACACCAACATGAGGTCACTCCCTCAAGTTACACAAATCAAGAAAGCAAATTGGACATCCGCAAAAATTAGTTCACCAACAGAGTGGTGGACATTTGGAGCTTACCAGAAAATGCAAAAACCGTGATAATTATTCAGAGGAGACTAGACCAATATTGGAAATGTCAATAAGCCATATATCACTTCAAAGCAGAGTATACATCAAGCACCTGAATTAATAGGTGTAAACAAACACCACATGATGAACTGAATACAGAGGCTCACTGAGCCTGCTTTCAGAATCAATATAAGGATCACAAAGGCATGAAGATAAGGAAAATGTCCACAAATATGTTTTGAAAATGTCTCTCTCAATACCCTTTAAATTATTTACCCTGGTATATGACTGGTATCACAACGAGAGAATATTGTTGAACTGACGTATTGTATGTCGGCTTGTTTTTCTTTCTTTCTTTCTGATTTTTATATGATAACGCTATTTCTTCAACCGGGTTACACATGTTTCCTTATGCGCCTCTTTCCCGGAACCCCAGTTTCTTTTCATTTTTTAAAATGTTGTTTTATCTATCAAGTTAAGTGTACTCGATCATTTTAGACTGCATTTGTGATTATACTCGTGTCTCTTCCAAATCATCTGTATCGTCATTTGTACAAGCTCTTGGGTCAGTGCTGTGCTGTTATTTAAACAAAACTATTCTATATATTTTCGACCATTTTAAAGGCAGGGTGGAATATGAAGACATTTTTGTGATCAAAAGTTTTCATTTGTCGACAGAAAAATCTCCATTATTTTTGGATCGACCCAAATTTCAGATCAGAAGTAACATACTCGGTCACAGATAACATTGATCCTCTGCTTGTTATAAAAAGGTACAAAACACACTATTGCCAGCATTTATTATTATCAGTGAAAAACTTTTATTTTTGTCAGGGTTTTTCCCTAATCTAATTTAATCAGTGATAAATAAACATTCTTATATTAATATATATATATATATATATATATATATATATATATATATATATATATATATGACAGGAAATCAGTAACGTATTCAACCTTTATCCACTCTAGTCTTTTCGCATCATCCTCAATTAGATGCTTCTCTGGTAGGTACACTGTACTTACAAGTTATGGAAACTAAACAATCTAATATAGCTAAAGTACACACACACACACACACATATATATATATATATATATATATGTATATATATATATATATATATATAGAGAGAGAGAGAGAGAGAGTGAGAGAGAGAAAGAGATAGAGAGGGAACACAACCAATTAAGTAGCAGAAAAAAAATGCAGTTTATAGTTTGCCCATGGACAAATACTGACTGGGCATGTTAAATTGAAAGGCGGGTTTTGTAATTTGAGAATGCGCAAATTCACAGAAATGATATCCCCTAACAAAGGCGAAACGTATTGGTATGTTTTGATTTTGTTTGTCACACCATTTGAGACTGAACGGAGTTGGATTTTGAAACGAAATCACACAAATCGTGTGTAAGCGACAAAAGGTGGATACAGAAAACGAATTTCGCTTTTTGTTTCGCCTTTAAAAGTAGTCAATCGGCAAACAATGTTTTCTACTCGGCATAATAATAAAGAATAGTACATTATATGATACGTTCTTGGCTTCCTATTTGCTAACCAAAGGGTTATGTTTGGTGTTTGATGTTTAAATGGCACAACAAAACTTTGAAGGTTGTATCGTGTCGAGGCAAATAAAGTACCTTGCCCATTGACACACTACGATAGGTGATCTGGGCTGATCTGATGTTGGGAATGGAGCCCAGAAACTTCTGGTCACGATTACAACGCCATAATCAATGAGCAACTACGGCTCCTTCGAACTAAAACAATTCATTTTAGGACATAAGGAATTGCCCTAGACTCCTGCATACTATTCCTGGTAATGGTTCTAACACCTATTCTAACGGGTTTTATTGCCACGCGCCAACGTTTTACAGTTCCTCCCTTTCTGATGGCCCCACACCTTTTACCAGGTGATGTAATATTGACCGGAACTGAAACCTCTGTATAGAATACTGACTGTATACGAGAGACAGAGATAAGACTTCGAAAAGACGACATACCTCGTGGCCACTTGAAGAAATAATATATGAGACAGATAATCTTACGAATATCAAGCTAATTACATGATCATAAGACATTTGCAGCAGATACGATTTACTGTTTGAGCGCAGATCGGAGATTTAGGAGATTTTGTTGTCCAGTGCTTGCTTTGTAATCTAAAATATTGACTGCACCTTATATCTAGCAGAGGGCGTTTTCTAACTTTCAAGCAACTTATCTCTTGCGCATTACTCTCTAGTTTGTAAGTACGACTTCTTAACTTTTAGCTACAGTTTACAATGTTAATGCTCGAAGTGGGTATGTAGTACCAACGAGTTAACTGCATCTTAACTCTTCAATCAATGCAGTATGTAAATGTAACTAAAGCAGGATTGTACATTTAACTGAGAGAGAGAGAGAAGTAAAACGGATCAAAAGCCACACTAGGACAATATATCGTGACGTCATTAACTTACATCATGGTACCTTCCAGAGGTACAATCAAAGTATAACTCATGCATGACATTAACTTTCTCCGGTGAGAAATATGCCACAAATTCTGCAAGATGATCCTTTTGAAGTTTATCATTTGTAGAGCATGAAAACATCTTTTCATTAGGCTAAATTATAATTCAATAGCCTGTTTAATTACAAAGCACACTGAAAAACATTGACCTACACATGAACAACCACTCCCGCTTTTCGTTTGTTTTATATCTGGAAGAGTTTATAATTAATTGGGGAGTTACATTTCAATATTATTTTCTGCTTACCAAGTCTATCTATGAATAAGTAAGGTGATCAACCGTGCGTTGGCCTCTGACTACTTTTCCAGATGTTGCTCATGCCATACCTCTTGTTTTGATCAGATACTGAACAAATTCAGTTCTAAATAATTAATTTTACAGACATATATGCCCATCATCGGGGTGAAACGTACAGTTGCAGAGCACAGCTGGTGTAATGTTCACTATAAAATCCCATTACTCGACCAGTTTGCCTCAGTGTCTGGAAGCACGCAGCTGAACTATTGATAGTTGAAGGGAAAATCAAGGTAGGTTTCCTGTGGGCACCACAGTACAACTGTCTACTTTCTTTCACTTTATACTGGTAAACCTTCTAGTATGTGTACTTGTCAGCAAAACTGAAATTGTTCTAACGCATTTCTCAAACCTTTAAAGTATGCTATTTTTTTTGCTTTTACTTTATAAAAAAAATCTCGTGTCCTAATATGGGTGACCAATGAAGTTACTTTCTTGACTCTACTATTTGGGTACAAAAGTATTACTATTTGCAGTACACTTGACGAAATCTAAAAAGACAGCAAAAGAAGTTGCAAATATTTCTCTCTCTCTCTCTCTCTCTCTCTCTCTCTCTCTCTCTCTCTCTTCCAATCTGCGATATAGACATCATGGGGATAACCGAATCTAGTTTACCATTCAAGGCTGCATTCCTCTCAAATAAATCGTAAAGGCATGAAATGATAATGTATCTCTGGTAATGAAGAATAACTAAAACTATGTTGCGCACAACAAAGTCATCAACACATGTATTAAAGGAGAATTCCACTGGGTCCCCATACGCTGCGGGCAGACGAACTACGGTAACTTCTTGTACACTGATCGTTACTTACACGCAAACAAAGCAGCGATAAGATCACTGTGGCCCATGCGACTCTACACAGCTCATATATAATTAACTTGAATATTGGCAATACCGAGTGTAGACGACATACTCACACTGTCGAATGGTCACTAACGGACGATTTGTGCCGGACCTAAAACTTGTTCTACGTCAAAACATTCGTTAGATCCAATCAAAACCAAACCAATCACCTGAACACAATGCATGTTTTAAAACCTTGATTGTGTTTTGTAGATGCTCTGGCCATAAACATGTTTTACTCTGATCATTGGGTGGCCGTTTCGGGGACTTCGTTATGGTCACGTGAGGTCGGTGTTTAGAATAAAACGTATGCAGTCCTTGCCCCCGTTTATGAAAACGTCGCAAGATTGTGCATAGGTTAGCGTTACTAGACACCAGCACATCACAAATCGTAAGAAAGAGACTTAACCTTTAAATAAATGAAAAAATTAATATAGCACATTTTATTTTTCCTGTTGTGAAATAGAAACAGTTTCAGTTAGAAATACAATTCTCAACATTTTCTTCCTGTTTGGTTTGACCAAAGCTGTTTTCGCGCTTACACAGGAATATATTTTGGGTCATGAAATCTCGGTCAAAACAGTCTCGTCTGGCGAGATTCCAAAAAGCATTCCCGAGGACAGTAAGTCTCCTTTTCAAAGTCTAGGCGCCACTGAGAGTAATCAATACTATTTTAAGTTTCCAACACAACTAGCTTCATAACCACCGAAAAAGGTCCAAGATCAGAGTGAATTTTTGTGGTAAGACAGTGATTTGCTACTGTTATGAGCCTGGAATACCTAGTAAAAATTTAAAAGATGAAATATATTGAACAAAATATCAATAGAGCTTTGATTTTATTTCCAGACAACAACAGGAGAAAAATGCAGAATCTTTTCGTTCTTTTCCTCATTGTGTCCATGTCCGGTTTGATTCAGAGGGCTACATCTGGTACGTTTGAAATATACTCTTTCTTTTTGTCCGCCCGTCTGTTCATCTAAAGCCGCTTTATGAAACAATGGTTATTCCGTAACCTATTTACATTTAGATCTTTGACAGAGGTATGAAGGGTCTGTTTTGCCAGAATAGATGGATTATAATCTAACCTAATGAAAGATGTTTTCATGCTAAAAAATGATAAATTTCAATGATCATCTTGCAGAATTTGCGGCATATTTCTTACCGGAGAAAGTTAATGTCAGTCATTAGTTAAATTGTTTAGTATACCTCTGGAAAGTACCATGATGTAAATTAATATTTTCCTAGTGCGAATTTTGATCCCTCTCTCTCTCTCTCTCTGTCTCATCGTGCTTTAGTTACATCTACATATTTTGCTGATTGAGGAGTGAAGATGCAGTGAACTCGTTGGTAATACATACCCACTTCGGGCATTAACATTGTAAATTGTAGCTCTAAGTTAAGATGTTGTTCTTACAAACTAAAGAGTAATGCGCAAGAGATAAGTTGGATGAAAGTTAGAAAACGCCCCCTGCTAGATATAAGGTGCAGCCAACATTTTAGATTGCAAATCAAGCACTGGACGACAAAATATTCTTAGTCTTCTATCTGTGCTCAAAACAGTAAATCTCATTTGCTGCAAACGTCTTATGATCACGTAACTAGGTTGATATTCGTAACAGAGATTATCTGTCTCATGAACTGTTTCTTCAAGCGGTCACGAGGGATGTCGTCTTTTCGACTTCTTATCTCTGTCTCTCGTATGCAAATCAATATTCTATTGAGAGGTTTCAGTTCCGGTCAATATTACCTCACCTGGTAAAAGGTGTCGGTTATCAGACAGGGCGGAACTGTAAAACGTTGGCGCGTGGTAATAATGCCCGTTAGAATAGGTGTTAGAATCATTACCAGGAATAGTATGCAGGAGTCTAGGGCAATTTCTTATGTCCTAAAATAAATTGTTTTAGTTCGAAGGAGCCGTAGTTGCTCAGTGAGTATGGCGTTGTAATCGGGACCAGAAGTTTGCGGGCTCGATTCCCAACATCAGATCAGCCTACCGTGATGTCAATGGGCAAGGTACTTTATTTGCCTCGACACGATATAACCTTCAAAGTTTTGTTGTGCCATTTAAACATCAAACACCAAACTAACCCTTTGATTGGGAAATAGAAACCCAAGAACGTATCATATAATGTACTATTCCTTATTATTATTATACCGAGAAGAATACATTGTTTGCCGATTGACTTCATTTAAAGGCGAAACAAAAAGCGAGATTTGTTCTCTGTCTCTGCCTTTTTGTCGCTTATACACGATTTGCATGATTTCGTTTCAAAATTCAACTCCGTTCAGTCTCAAATGGTGTGACAAACAAAAATCAAAACATATCAAAACATCCCAAGAAGTTTCGCCTTTGTTAATGGATGTCAGACCTGGGAATTTGCAGATTCTCAAATTACAAAACCTGCCTTTCAATTTAACATGCCCAGTCAGTATTTGTCCATGGGCAAGTTATAAACCACATTTTCTTTGCTGCTACTGAATTGTGTTCCTTTCATATGTAGAACTTTATCCGCTGCTTAATTTTTGATGATAAGTCAACTCGTGATATATATATATATATATATATATATATATATATATATATATATATATATATATATATATATCTCTGTGTCTGTGTCTGTGTGTTTCTGTGTGTGTGTGTGTGTGTGTGTGTGTGTGTGTGTGTGTGTGTGTGTAGCTTAGCTATATCAGATTGTTTAGTTGCCAAAACATTGTAACTTTGTAAGTACAGTGTACCTGCCAAAGAGGGATCTAAGATGAGGATGATGCGAAAGCACCAGAGGGGATAAAGGTTGAATACGTTACTGATTATTGATATCCAGTTATATATATATATATATATATATATATATATATATATATATATATATATATATATATATGTGTGTGTGTGTGTGTTTGTGTGCGTGCGTGTGTGGGGTGCGGGTGGGGGTGTGGGGGTGTGCTACATTCACAATAAAAAGAAACACGAGACCCGAAACCCTGAATCACTAAAACTCAGCTGGACATTAGGACATTATGTACAGTCACTCGAAATGCTACCGATTGAGTCTATCCTTGGATGCATCTATATTGAACGCACACGTAACGAACGATACTGGATACTGAATCAGAGTATTAATGGGGAATTTGGCCTACCTTCCCAATACAAACTTATCCGATTCCAGTCAGGCATGTAAATATTCCTTAACTCTTTGCATGGATTATTAGTATTATTATTATTATTCCGTATACCGCTTGAACATTCTCATGAAACATTACCTCTACTATCTCCTCCACTCGTAACATTCGCGGTATTATACATTTTTAGTAGATAATGCTATAGCTGGATTTAGATGCCACTGATTTCTGTCTTTTGTTCTTGTTTTGGAAGTAGGACGAGACAATTTGGTTCTCCGTACGATAAACGTGCAATTAGACAGATCAACCCATCTTTGATTATTGTCATACCATGTTGCTAGTCTGACAACAACACAAAATATACATGTAATTTCCTCATTGTAACACCCTTCTTTATTTATCTGCTTTGATTTTTCCAATATGTAATTCGTGTTTTGTAGACTCCCACTGTCATTCAAACATGTAATAGTATAGGTGTTCACTCGGCTTTTGTGTTTAATGTTTGTGCTGCTAATATACGTTTATTTGTTTCTTCGCCTGTCTAAAAGAATGTATTAATTTGAACTTTTCTGAAACTGTCTGGCAGTTGCATTGCTACCAATATATATATATATATATATATATATATATATATATATATATATATATATATATATATATATATATATATATATACTGTATGTTTTTAAAGCGAAATACTCACCTGTATCTGCTGGACCTGTACTTGCACCTGGATCTACAACTAGACCTAGGCCTTTACCGAGCAATCCTCCTGTTGCTGGACTTACACCTAAACCTAATTCTGATCAACCTCCTTCTGCTTCTTGAATTTCTGATACTTTATACTATTCAAGAAACTGATATCAAGGAAATTTCGAATCTGAAGTAAACTCCGATTGTATGCGTTTATTAAAGCTATAAAGCATGGAATTACGCTTATCTCTCTTCCTACGCATTGTCAAATTATTTGAAAGTTTAAATTAAAACTAATCTTCTGCATCCAAACATTGTGTTTTATGTTGTTCTTTTTGCATGTTTTTATTAACTACTTTCCACTTGCATTACATACATCTCCTGGCCTGGGGAGATGCAAATTTTAAAGCCAGCATGCAGATTAAAGTCACGCTTCAATGTTCGAAGTCAACTATCTTGATCTGGAACGGTGTAGTCGTAAGAGGTGCAAGAAAACATTCATCATGGTTGATGATGCACGGACAGGTGGTATTACTTGGACTGTTATCTTTCTTAGAAGAAATGTCTGTGTAAGAGCCCAACAAATACCAAGTCTTTGACAAAGGTTGGATAAACAGTTTTCATATCCATTGGTTGCTTTGTATGTGAATATTTCAAAAGAATCGTTTACTTTTATTTACTCTCCACTAGCTATGTTTCCATGACTACATATCCGATAATAGCTCTCTAACTATCTGTCTACTTCTCTTTCTATTTATCCCTACATACAGGTATCTATCTTTCTTTCATTCTAGCTACCGTTTTACAACATATGCATCTGTCTATTTATCTATCGATCGATCTGCCCATATCTCTATCTATCTGTCTATCTATCAATCTATCTATCTATCTATCTATCTATCTATCTATCTATCTATCTATCTATCTATCTATCTATCTATCTATCTATCTATGTGAACCCGCATTGTCGCAATGGTTAACGTACTAGACCGATATCCAGAGAACTGTGCGAGTTAAAATCCTACCATAGCAGGCTGGGTCGGCTTCCGTGGTCTAATCCCATCCAAGGCCCGTTACTCCAATTGCCGCTGCGAAAAATAACCTTCCATGTGTTGCTGTGCCGGTAAGCACCAAACAGTCAATCAGTCAATCAATCAATCTATCGATTGGAATACAATTAGTTTGACCTTGAATACAGAGTCCTAACCATTTTTTATCGGCAAGATGCAAATTTGTATCAGGATTGTTTGAAAAAAGAAATAAAACAACATCAAACAACAAACAACGAGGGTTTTAAACTTTTCAAAATAGTTTTGCTGATGTAAAGTCAGATACATGGTGTATAGAGAACATGAACATTTGTACTGCTATAGGTAAGTGATTGTCATTGTATTTCGAGATTTTAGTTCAAATTCCTTTAAATTAGACAATGACTAGTCCCTGCCAAATTCTGTAATGAGGTGGTAGTAATTGGCACTTAAAACAAATCAAATATTAGGCAAGCTAAATGCCACCTCGTGCAAGCAGAGGTACAATTTTATTCCTGGTGATAAGATACAGTATCTGACACAATTTATCAAGAAGATAATGGATTACATAAGAGTTAATGCTAGGGAAAAGAGTGGTATTCTCCCTGTCTCAGCAGAACTTTCGGCAGCTTTTGCAAAACGATCCCAAAATCTTCTCTCGGCTAGTAATGTACTTGCCAAAATTTAATTTAGATGAAAGCAGGAACTTGTTAAATTCTTATATATCCAAAAACTTTGTTTTCATCCCAAACTAGCTTTCGGATCATCATTGTCTCTATGTGATGCGCGAGATTCGGAGGTAATCGTAGTGATACTTACCAAATTGGTAAGTTTCTGGCGGACGAACATCCGGCTAGACGTTGAAGAACAGAGTCTTATAACATAATAGGTCATGAAAATAACAATCGACGTTTCCACTATCAATAAAATACGTGCAAGAATACTTTTTAATGCTATTTCTGCAAATTTGGAATGAAAAAAGTGAAGAAATCATTCGGTTTCAATTGTCTGCAATGTTCCTTGTGTTGCTGTTACTAATAATACATTATCTATTCATTGTGACGTTTGGAAGTCATTATTACGTGATAACAAACATGGGCTTGATGGCAGTTCAAAATGGCCATTATTTAGATCCAACGTTTTTTTCTAGCACGCGATGTAAAAGGCTGAGCACATTCCGATTGCCCAAACTAGAACACTCGTTCTATTAAGGACAACCAACATAGTTTAGACGGACGAGACTGGGGCCACATAAAATAAGGACTCCAGCACAGTTTTTTAAGTTTCCAATTCGGGCTAAGTGGTAAATATTTCCAAGCATCACGTTCGGACTTCCGCGGAGCACAGTTTTACATTCAAAAGATCTAGATTTTATAGCGACACCAGTCAATGTAGACACTTCGGATCAGGCTTTAAATGACTCTGAAAGGCGGATTGGCAGGAAAAACAAATCGTTGGCGATAAAGAAAGTAGATAATAAAAATGTTAACGTATTTAATTTCTTGGGTAGCCCCTCTGGAGCCATATGGGCCACTCACCCCCCCCCCTTGTCTCAAGAACGTCTCTACTTTTATTTTTTCGTCGCGGCTCCCGAAGAAAAAATAAATTATAGAGATGTTTTAAAAAGTCCTTATAATATGGAGAACATTTAAGCATGTTGAAATTTTCCATTTAGAGATACGCTAACCAACTACATATACCTATTAACATGCGTTTTTGGTGGTGGTGGTGGTGGGGGGGGGGGGAAACGACCACGTACGCATATATTACATTGCTAAGTACTGAAAAGGTGTGGTAAGAGTTGTATAAACAAATACTGTAGAGTAGATGCAGAGCAACTTCGCATGAATGGTGGAATTTATTTTTGCATGGGGTGTGGTGTTGGTGTTAGGGTACGTTAAACACTTTACTGAAACTTTATGTGCTCGCCTTTGGAAAATAAAGCGCTCCGCTGATTGGAGGATTTCTGCGACTAAAAACGTATATCAGCTAAGATATATCCATTCATAATGGTATATGCAGAAGAAGCACGTATTTTGCGCTACGAGTTTGAAGCTTTGAAAGGAAGTCGACCTTTTTATCCAGGAGTCGCATATCATTTCAGCAGCTCCTGGAGCTTGCTTGGATTGAGACAGCAGATCGCGCAAAGCAGGCCCTGAAGCGGAAAGTCGGCGCTTTAGCGCCGCTGAAATCGATGAACCCGAAGTCGTCCTTGATCTTGACAAGGTAGTGCCACACCCTGCGACTATTCCCAAAAACTTAGACCTTGATTGGCATCGTCGTCTTCTTCACTCCAAGGAAGAGTTTGAAGTCGACGGAGCTACGCACGTCTTAAGCGCATTTCGCATCAAAGAGGACGACCCACTCGTCCTTGGCGACCTTAACATTATGCTGGGATATTAAGTTCGAGGCAATCACCTGATCTTGAATAGCCAAATGAGGGACGACGCACGTGCAGCCACTATTCTAGCAGTCCTCTCCGTCGTTCCGACAGGCGAAATGTTTTTCATTCGCAATAATTTTCTCTAGTACGATGAGGAGAAGGATGAATGGACGGTAGTAGACAATCATGACCCGTGACGACAGAACAATGCAAGTGCAAAAAGGTGTTTGAGATTTCGTGTATACGAAGTCTGGATTTCTTAGATAAGCCTTACTTTGAAAATGGTTACCCGGTGATGGCAGTAGTGTACGACCTCAAACCTATTCAACAGCCTGATCCCAAGGCGCTGGCCCCTATGATGGATGGCGACCTGAACTGCCTTGCGCAGTGTGTGGTAGAACACTTTGAAAACTCCCTTAGAGTTCAAGGGCTTACAATGGTTCGCAGTCAAGAAAGAAACTAGCGATGCGGGAGAAGCGAGTCCAAGAGACAGTTTGACCCATCAACGACGTAGCCGATCTGGAAACAAATTTCCAAGCGAGCAATTATCTTGAAGGACATTGCTGGCGGTGATATCAATAAACAGCAGAAACTACAGCTCGAGCGGGCAGGTAGTTGAGCTCATCGTCCACATCTGTCAGGTCTGGCCTGAAAACCTCAACTTTGCGACGATGCGCAGCGTTGAGTACTACGAAGGCGACGTCTGCGACCCCATTCAGCGGATTACGGAAAGCGAGCCAAAGATGGTTTGGGTTCTTTTCAGTGTGTTTAGCATTCGGGAGAAGCGCCTGCAGATTATCAATGTCTGCAGCAAAGACAATTCAGCAGCGGAAGTCTTTAGCGAGGCCTCCGAGTTTGGATATGGTGGTCTTTGGAATAGCCCTTATAGCTACACGGTGTCTAAGAGTAAATTTTGACATGGCCGCCTACTACTCCAGCAGGTTTTTGGGCATGAGAGAGTGTGCCCCATACATTGAACGGTTTAGCTATTTACGGACCACTCACTCAAGATCTCACAGAATTTGAATAGCTGCGCTCTTGGGCTTTTGCCCCCAGCTGTCACTCTGCGTGGTTTGGCCGTCACTTTAGTAAGCCTAAATAAAAACGAAACTGCCCGCATAGAGTGCAGCTGGACTACAATCGCACTGTTGTGGTTTATGGTCGAGACGGGCGTGCTCACGCACCTTGAGGTGACTGAGGTCATTATTTCCTACAAGAAACACACCAAAGTCTGCCTGCCGGAGTACAAGGAAATGGGTCACGTTATCATCGGCAAATGTACATCCGATAGTGCAAATGACTGCAAGCGCTTGACGCGCAGGCTGGTTACCGAGCGGGGAGCGCTGGATTTTCTAGTGTGCACCTATCGCGAACGTCATTGTGAACTACGACGGCTCGCAGCTGCAGTACACGCACCTCCGGGCTTCCATGCTTGGCTACGTAGGCATTGACCGTATCAACATGCTGCAAAGGTTTCCTACTGTCCAAAGGACAATATTACTCATATATGATGATAGCGGCGTGTTAACGATGAAAAGCTCCTTGCTCACCAATAACAGTGCAACTAACATGCCAAAGCCTGAATATTGGACATGCTTAAAGAGCAGAACTAAAGTGCCAGGCTTAGTAGCTCCAGGGACTGACGATCCGTTGGCAATGCACCGCCTTTCCTATCGAAACGGCGGAAGAGGCTCTGGCAAGACGACACGTCCATGCGAGCAAGGCCAAGGATGGGGCTGGCAACATCGACAAGATAGCGAGCACTGTCGAAAAGCGTCATTATACTGTTGTTGACAAATGCCACCTTGTCCGCTGCAGCGTAATCTGTCCCGTCTGCTTTTGTAAGTTTGCTGACGACCTCGATAAAGGCTTCGGCGAGGAAAAGGTAGCGCGAGGTGTCCTGCAGCTCCACCCTTTTGATTGAAATCGTGGGCTTCGTATGAGCTGTTCTGTATGTCGCGGATGCTGCGGTCACAAAGCACGGGAGTCACCATATCGAGGGCACGGTCTTGCACGGCTTGGAAGGATGCCATTATAAGAAACATAGATTGTCTTTGCAATCGTGAAAACATCTTCTAATATGGCGAGAGGCAAAGGCCTGCTCCCATGGCCAAGTTTGTAGCGACATGTTGTACCAGGGAAGCGAGAGGAGGGCGCATTTCAAAAGGCATATTTTTGGCCGCGGCGTCCATTGCCAGGTTTACAGCGATAGGTTGCACCAGGGCTGCGACATTTTGGCGGGCCACATCGTTTACAGCACCTCGTGTTTCGGACGGCACAGTCTTGGTCACGGGCAGTGCCAACTTGCTGAGATGATCACGTAACGCTTCCACGGCCTTTTTGCCGCCGGTGGCAGCAAGGACGGTCAGCGCTTCCTTTGCCTGATTCACGACTGCTGTCTTGATAACATCGACGGCACGCGAGGCGGCTCTGGCCAGTGCTGTGGCGACAGCAGGTTCTGCTCAGACTATGGCTTGAACAAAATCTCCTAGCCCATTACCAAAATCTACACGAAAGACTGGCCGGCTGGCGAGAGCAACTCGTACTCGTGCAATGCGTTGTGGGGATCTCATTGCTAGATGCGGTGTTCACTGAGGACGACTTTAAGTTAAAGAGATAAGTGCAGCTTTTTAGTCTATAATATACTTTAAGCGGAGGACGGTCAGGGACATAGAGGCCAACGGTGATCTTCTCGTCACGGAGATCGAGTAGGTTGCCCTCCAGGTCGGTTAGAGTAAAGTACAGTGTATTGATGCGTTGACTTTGCAAGGGAAAAACACGGGTAAGGGTGGTGAGATTGACAAGAGCTGACCTGGATTCGGGTCAAGAGTTAAGCTAACGAGCACATAGCTAGGAATAGCCTAATTTCTGGTGCTCGACTCAACGTAGGAGCCACCAACAGCATATCATGTAAGATATACAGATATCGCGGTGGTGATCTGCACTATGTCAGGCGCGACGTTGTAGCCCTGGCCGATAATGGCGTTCGCGGGGCTTACCGTATCGGGTCATCCCAACAACTGACGCATGCTTGAGTTTGCGAGGTCGACACAGTAGGCGGATGAAATGAACAATGCTAATTTTGTTGCCGTCGCCCTTCAGGGTTGCAATCTGCCGCTGGACTTCATGGTTAATAGCGTTTATATCGTAGGCAGCCATTGGAAGTTTTACTATCTTCCAGATGTCGCCATTGTCGGAGGAAAACACAATTATATTGTTGGCCAAAATACCAGGAGCGGATGTTAGGCCAGCTATGGTAGACTTAGAGACGCCAACGCAATCTCGAGGTCGCGACCCTTCGGGGACTCAATTGGCATCGGAAAGATGACGTCAAAAGCTGGCTTTTTTATAGTTCACTGACACAATCTATGTGGTCCTGGGGAGGTATGCTCTCGATCGATTAGTAGGCGGACCGAGGCGTCCTCGCCTAGCTGCCTTAGTATTTCCGCACTTGAGCTGTTTGTGTCCATTTGTGTCCATTGCCGTTCTGACAGTACACTAGTATGAGTTATGAACCTCATCATGAAGCTCTTTATTTAGCGCTCTGAATGTAGCATTGTCCCTGATATCCTTTTCGCAGGAATTGGCAGACCGCGTTATCCTCGTTAACAAGCCCGAGTGACGTGTTACCGGCCCGAAAAGACCCTATTAGCGTTTCGAGGCGTTTTCCCAGCTCGTCCGGGCTGCTATGGCAGAGGATCGTGCTAGCATTGTTTACTGCATGTCTTCCGGTTGGCTCTCGAGCAGAAGGTCTTTTGCCACTGCACTTGTGCTGGCCTTTGTTCTTTGTGCTCGCACTCGCTCTTGAGCTGGTAGCCTGACAGACCTTCGCCTATGTTGGTCTCTATGCCTTGCCCTTCGGCAGTGTGCTTATGTAGGTTTTAACTTTCTAAATAAACTGTCCAAACTCGGGGCTACTTGCCTGCTTTTCCCCAGATTCCTCTAGATGAGCCCACTTTGGACAATTGTTTCCCATGTACTTTGAGCCCCAAAAGTTTACCGAGCAAGGACGGAAGTTTCTCCGTCAAAAAAGCGCCGTAGTTGCCGCGGCTTAAATGCTTTAAAAAAAAATAGAAAACGCAGTTGTTGGCAGAGGCAGACCGACAGCCAGGTCCAAAGAACATGGGAAACAACCCACTTGGACAACTACGGAGCCCTTATCACGGAGAAAATTTCAACATGCTTAAATGTTCTCCATATTATAAGGACTTTTTAAAACATCTCTATAATTTATTTTGTCCTCGGGAGCCGCGACGAAAAAATAAAAGTAGAGACGTTCTTGAGACCCGGGACGGATGTGGGGGTGGGGGTGAGCGGCCCATATGGCTCTAGAGGGGCTACCCAAGAAATAAACGATTTATTTTCGAACATGCCTGGTCATTTAAATTGCATTCCGATTTAAATATATACTGATTTCAATCTCAGGAAATTAAATACGTTAGCATTTTTATTATCTACTTTCTTTATCGCCAACGATTTGTTTTTGTTGCCAATCCGCCATTCAAAGTCATTTAAAGCCTGATCCGAAGTGTCTACATTGACTGGTGTCGCTATAAAATCTAGATCTTTTGAATGTAAAACTGTGCTCCGCGGAAGTCCGAACGTGATGAATGGAAATATTTACCACTTAGCCCGAATTGGAAACTTAAAAAACTGTGCTGGAGTCCTTATTTTATGTGGCCCCAGTCTCGTCCGTCTAAACTATGTTGGTTGTCCTTAATAGAACGAGTGTTACAAAAAAAAAAAAACGTTGGATCTAAATAATGGCCATTTTGAAGTGCCCTCAAGCCCATGTTATCACGTCATAATGACTTCCAAACGTCACAATGAATAGATAATGTATTATTAGTAACAGCAACACAAGGAACGTTGCAGACAATTGAAACCGAATGATTTCTTCACTTTTTTCATTCCAAATTTGCAGGAATAGCATTAGAAAGTATTCTTGCACGTATTTTATTGATAGTGGAAACGTCGATTGTTATTTTCATGACCTATTATGTTATAAGACTCTGTTCTTCAACGTCTAGCCGGATGTTCGTCCGCCAGAAACTTACCAATTTGGTAAGTATCGCTACGATAACCTCCGAATCTCGCGCATCACATAGAGACAATGATGATCCGAAAGCTAGTTTGGGATGAAAACAAAGTTTTTGGATATATAAGAATTTAACAAGTTCCTGCTTTCATCTAAATTAAATTTTGGCAAGTACATTACTAGCCGAGAGAAGATTTTGGGATCGTTTTGCAAAAGCTGCCGAAAGTTCTGCTGAGACAGGGAGAATACCACTCTTTTCCCTAGCATTAACTCTTATGTAATCCATTATCTTCTTGATAAATTGTGTCAGGTACTGTATCTTATCACCAGGAATAAAATTGTACCTCTGCTTGCACGAGGTGGCATTTAGCTTGCCTAATATTTGATTTGTTTTGAGTGCCAATTACTACCACCTCATTACAGAATTTGGCAGGGACTAGTCATTGTCTAATTTAAAGGAATTTGAACTAAAATCTCGAAATACAATGACAATCATTTACCTATAGCAGTACAAATGTTCATGTTCTCTATACACCATGTATCTGACTTTACATCAGTAAAACTATTTTGAAAAGTTTAAAACCCTCGTTGTTTGTTGTTTGATGTTGTTTTATTTCTTTTTTCAAACAATCCTAATACAAATTTGCATCTTGCCGATAAAAAATGGTTAGGACTCTGTATTCAAGGTCAAACTAATTGTATTCCAATCGATAGATTGACTGACTGACTGATTGACTGTTTGGTGCTTACGGCACAGCAACACATGGAAGGTTATTTTTCGCAGCGGTAATTGGAGTAACGGGCCTTGGATGGGATTAGACCACGGTAGTCGACCCAGCCTGCTATGGTAGGATTTTAACTCGCACAGTTCTCTGGATATCGGTCTAGTACGTTAACCATTGCGACAATGCGGGTTCACATAGATAGATAGATAGATAGATAGATAGATAGATAGATAGATAGATAGATAGATAGATAGATAAATAGATATATGGACAGATCGATCGATAGATAAATAGACAGATGCATATATTGTAAAACGGTAGCTAGAATGAAAGAAAGATAGATACCTGTATGTAGGGATAAATAGAAAGAGAAGTAGACAGATAGTTAGAGAGCTATTATCGGATATGTAGTCATGGAAACATAGTTAGTTGAGAGTAAATAAAAGTAAACGATACTTTTGAAATATTCACATACAAAGCAACCAATGGATAAGAAAACTGTTTATCCAACCTTTGTCAAATACTTGGTATTTGTTGGGCTCTTACACAGACATTTCTTCTAAGAAAGATAACAGTCCAAGTAATACCACCTGTCCGTGCATCATCAACCATGATGAATGTTTTCTTGCAGCTCTTACGACTACACCGTTCCAGATCAAGACAGTTGACTTCTAACATTGAAGCGTGACTTTAATCTGCATGCTGGCTTTAGTATTTGCATCTCTCCAGGTCAGGAGATGTATGTAATGCAAGTGGAAAGTAGTTAATGAAAACATGCAAAAAGAACAACATAAAACACAATGTTTGGATGCAGAAGATTAGTTTTAATTTAAACTTTCAAATAATTTGACAATGCGTAGGAAGAGAGATAAGCGTAATTCCATGCTTTATAGCTTTAATAAACGCATACAATCGGAGTTTACTTCAGATTCGAAATTTCCTTGATATCAGTTTCTTGAATAGTATAAAGTATCAGAAGTTCAAGAAGCAGAAGGAGGTTGATCAGAATTAGGTTTAGGTGTAAGTCCAGCAACAGGAGGATTGCTCGGTAAAGGCCTAGGTCTAGTTGTAGATCCAGGTGCAAGTACAGGTCCAGCAGATACAGGTGAGTATTTTGCTTTAAAAACATACAGTATATATATATATATATATATATATATATATATATATATATATATATATATATATATATATATTGGTAGCAATGCAACTGCCAGACAGTTTCAGAAAAGTTCAAATGAATACATTCTTTTAGACAGGCGAAGAAACAAATAAACGTATATTAGCAGCACAAACATTAAACACAAAAGCCGAGTGAACACCTAGACTATTACATGTTTGAATGACAATGGGAGTCTACAAAACAAGAATTACGTATTGGAAAAATAAAAGCAGATAAAATAAAGAAGGGTGTTACAATGAGGAAATTACATGTATATTTTGTGTTGTTGTCAGACTAGCAACATGGTATGACAATAATCAAAGATGGGTTGATCTGTCTATTTGCACGTTTATCGTACGGAGAACCAAATTGTCTCGTCCTACTTCCAAAACAAGAACAAAATACAAAAATCAATGGCATCTAAATCCAGCTATAGCACTATCTACTAAAAATTAATAATACCGCGAATGTTACGAGTGGAAGAGGTAGTAGAGGTAATATTTCATGAGAATGTTCAAGCGGTATACGGAATAATAATAATAATAATAATAATAATAATAATAATAATACTAATAATCCATGCAAAGAGTTAAGGAATATTTACATGCCTGACTGGAATCGGATAAGTTTGTATTGGGAAGGTAGGCCAAATTCCCCATTAATACTCTGATTCAGTATCCAGTATCGTTCTTTACGTGTGCGTTCAATATAGATGCATCCAAGGATAGACTCAATCGGTAGTATTTCTAGTGACTGTACATAATGTCCTAATGTCCAGCTGAGTTGTAGTGATTCAGGGTTTCGGGTCTCGTGTTTCTTTGTATTGTGAATGAAGCACACCCCCCACCCCCACCCCACACACGCACTCACACAAACACATATATATATAAATAAATAAATAAATATATATGTATATATATATATATATATAACAGGATATAGCTAAACGAAATCATGCAAATCGTGTATAAGCGACAAAAAGGCAGAGACAGAGAACGAGTTTCGCTTTTTGTTTCGCCTTTAAATGAAGTCAATCGGCAAACAATGTATTCTTCTCGGTATAATAATAATAAGGAATAGTACATTATATGATACGTTCTTGGGTTTCTGTTTCCCAATCAAAGGGTTAGTTTGGTGTTTGATGTTCAAATGGCACAACAAAACTTTGAAGGTTATATCGTGTCGAGGCAAATAAAGTACCTTGCCCATTGACATCACGGTAGGCTGATCTGATGTTGGGAATCGAGCCCGCAAACATCTGGTCACGATTACAACGCCATAATCACTGAGCCACTACGGTTCCTTCGAACTAAAACAATTCGTTTTAGGACATAAGAAATTGCCCTAGACTCCTGCATACTATTCCTGGTAATGATTCTAACACCTATTCTAACGGGCATTATTGCCACGCGCCAACGTTTTACAGTTCCGCCCTGTCTGATAACCGACACCTTTTACCAGGTGAGGTAATATTGACCGGAACTGAAACCTCTCAATAGAATATTGATTTGCATATGAGAGACAGAGATAAGAAGTCGAAAAGACGACATCCCTCGTGACCGCTTGAAGAAACAGTTCATGAGACAGATAATCTCTGTTACGAATATCAACCTAGTTACGTGATCATAAGACGTTTGCAGCAAATGAGATATACTGTTTTGAGCACAGATAGAAGACTAAGAATATTTTGTCGTCCAGTGCTTGCTTTGCAATCTAAAATGTTGACTGCACCTTATATCTAGCAGGGGGCGTTTTCTACAATTTACAATGTTAATGCCCGAAGTGGGTATGTATTACCAACGACTTCACTGCGTCTTAACTCTTCAATCAGTGAAATATGTACATGTAACTAAAGCAGGATGAGAGAGAGAGAGAGAGAGAGAGAGAGAGAGAGAGAGAGAGAGAGAGACGGATCAAAAGTCGCACTAGGAAAATATTGACTTACATCATGGTACTTTCCAGAGGTATACTAGACAATTTAACTAATGACTGACATTAACTTTCTCCGGTAAGAAATATGCCGCAAATTCTGCAAGATGATCATTGAAATTTATCATTTTTTTAGCATGAAACATCTTTTCATTAGGTTAGATTGTAATCCATCTATTTTGGCAAAACAGACCCTTCATACCTCTGTCAAAGATCTAAATGTAAATAGGTTACGGAATAACCATTGTTTCATAAAGCGGCTTTAGATGAACAGACGGGTGCACAAAAATAAAGATTATATTTCAAACGTACCAGATGTAGCCCTCTGAATCAAACCGGACATGGACACAATGAGGAAAAGAACGAAAAGATTCTGCATTTTTCTCCTGTTGTTGTCTGGAAATAAAATCAAAGGTCTATTGATATTTTGCTCAATATATTTCATCTTTAAAATTTTTACTAGGTATTCCAGGCTCATAACAGTAGCAAATCATTGTCTTACCACAAAAATTCACTCTGATCTTGGACCTTTATCGGTAGTTATGAAGCTAGTTGTGTTGGAAACTTAAAATGGTATTGATTACTCTCAGTGGCGCCTAGACTTTGAAAAGGAGACTTACTGTCCCCGGGAATTCTTTTTTGAATCTGGCCAGACGAGACTGTTTTGACCGAGATTTCAAGACCCAAAATATATTCCTGTGTACGCGCGAAAACAGCTTTGGTCAAACCAAACAGGAAGAAAATGTTGAGAATTTTATTTCTAACTGAAACTGTTTCTATTTCACTTCAGGAAGAATAAAATGTACTATATTAACTTTTTCATTGATTTAAAGGTTAAGTCTCTTTCTTACGATATGCGATGTGCTGGTGTCTAGTAACGCTAACCTATGCACAATCTTGCGACGTTTTCATAATCGGGGGCAAGGACTGCATTCGTTTTATTCTAAACACCGACCTCACGTGACCATAACGAAGTCCCCGAAACGGCCGACCAATGATCAGAGTAAAACATGTTTATGGCCAGAGCATCTACAAAACACAATCAAGGTTTTAAAACATGCATTGTGTTCAGGTGATTGGTTTGGTTTTTTATTGGATCTAACGAATTTTTTTTGACGTAGAACAAGTTTTAGGTCCGGCACAAATCGTCTGTTAGTGACCATTCGACAGTGTGAGCATGTCGTCTATACTCGTTATTGCCAATATTCAAGTTAATTATATATGAGCTGTGTAGAGTTGCATGGGCCACAGTGATCTTATCGCTGCTTTGTTTGCGTGTAAGTAACGATCAGTGTACAAGAAGTTACCGCATTTCGTCTGCCCGCAGCGTGTGGGGACCCAGTGGAATTCTCCCTTAGTACATGTGTTGATGACTTTGTTGTGCACAGCATAGTTTTAGTTATTCTTCATTACCAGAGATACATAATCATTTCATGCCTTTTTCTCAAGTTACGATTTATTTGAGAGGAATGCAGCTTTGAATGGTAAACTAGATTCAGTTATCCCCATGATGTCTATGTCGCAGATTGAAAGAGAGAGAGAGAGAGAGAGAGAGAGAGAGAGAGAGAGAGAGAGAGAGAGAGAGAGAGAGAGAGAGAGAGAGAACTATTTTTGATGTCTTTTTAGATTTCGTCAAGTATACTGCAAATAGTAATACTTTTGTAAAGAAAGTAACTTCATTGGTCACCCATATTAGGACACGAGACTTTTGTTATAAAGTAAAAACAAACAAAAAAAAAGCGTAATTTAAAGGTTTGAGAAATGCGTTAGAACAATTTCAGTTTTGCTGACAAGTACACATACTAGAAGGTTTACCAGTATAAAGTGAAAGAAAGTAGACAGTTGTACTGTGGTGCCCACAGGAAACCTACCTTGATTTTCCTTCAACTGTCAATAGTTCAGCTGCGTGCTTTCAGACACTGAGGCAAACTGGTCGAGTAATGGGATTTTATAGTGACCATTACACCAGCTGTGCTCTGCAACTGAACGTTTCACCCCGATGATGGGCACATATGTCTGTAAAATTAATTATTTAGAACTGTATTTGTTCAGTATCTGATCAAAACAAGAGGTATGGCATGAGCAACATCTGGAAAAGTAGTCAGAGGCCAACGCACGGTTGATCACCTTACTTATTCATAGATAGACTTGGTAAACAGAAAATAATATTGAAATGTAACTCCCCAATTAATTATAAACTCTTCCAGATATAAAACAAACGAAAGCGGGAGTGGTTGCACATGTGTAGGTCAATGTTTTTCAGTGTGCTTTGTAATTAAACAGGCTATTGAATTATAATTTAGCCTAATGAAAAGATGTTTTCATGCTCAACAAATGATAAACTTCAAAAGGATCATCTTGCAGAATTTGTGGCATATTTCTCACCGGAGAAAGTTAATGTCATGCATGAGTTATACTTTGATTGTACCTCTGGAAGGTACCATGATGTAAGTTAATGACGTCACGATATATTGTCCTAGTGCGGCTTTTGATCCGTTTTACTTCTCTCTCTCTCAGTTAAATGTACAATCCTGCTTTAGTTACATTTACATACTGCATTGATTGAAGAGTTAAGATGCAGTTAACTCGTTGGTACTACATACCCACTTCGAGCATTAACATTGTAAACTGTAGCTAAAAGTTAAGAAGTCGTACTTACAAACTAGAGAGTAATGCGCAAGAGATAAGTTGCTTGAAAGTTAGAAAACGCGCTCTGCTAGATATAAGGTGCAGTCAACATTTTAGATTATAAAGCAAGCACTGGACGACAAAATCTTCTAAGTCTTCTATCTGTGCTCAAAAGAGTCAATCTCATCTGCTGCAAACGTCTTATGGTCATGTAATTACGTTGATATTCGTAAGATTTATCTGTCTCGTGAATTATTTCTTCAAGTGGCCACGAGGTATGTCGTCTCTCGTATACAGTCAGTATTCTTTACAGAGGTTTCAGTTCCGGTCAATATTACATCACCTGGTAAAAGGTGTGGGGCCATCAGAAAAGCGGAACTGTAAAACGTTGGCTCGTGGCAATAATGCCCGTTAGAATAGGTGTTCGAATCATTACCAGGAATAGTATGCAGGAATCTAGGGCAATTCCTTACGTCCTAAAAGTAATTCCTTTAGTTCGAAGGAGCCGTACTTGCTCAGTGATTATGGCGTTGTAATCGTGACCAGAAGTTTCTGGGCTCCATTCCCAGATCACCTACCGTTGTGTGACAATGGGCAAGGTACTTTATTTGCCTCGACACGATATAACCTTCAAAGTTTTGTTGTGCCGTTTAAACATCAAACACCAAACATAACCCTTTGGTTAGCAAATAGGAAGCCAAGAACGTATCATATAATGTACTATTCCTTATTATTATGCCGAGTAGAAAACATTTTTTGACGACTGACTACTTTTAAAGGCGAAACAAAAAGCGAAATTCGTTTTCTGTCTCGACCTTTTGTCGCTTACACACGATTTGTGTGATTTCGTTTCAAAATCCAACTCCGTTCAGTCTCCAATGGTGTGACAAACAAAATCAAAACATACCAGTACGTTTCGCCTTTGTTAGTGGATGTCAGGCCTGTGAATTTGCGAATTCTCAAATTACAAAACCTGCCTTTCAATTTAACATGCCCAGTCAGTATTTGTGCATGGGCAAACTATAAACTGCATTTTTTTCTGGTACTTAATTGTTTGTGTTCCTTCTTCATATATATATATATACATATATATATATATATATATATATATATATATATATATATATATATATATATATATATCTGTGTTTGTGTGTGTGTGTGAAGTTTAGCTATATTAGATTCTTTAGTTGGCATAACTTGTAAGAACAGTGAACCTACCAGGGAAGCATCTAAATTGAGGATGGTGCGAAAGGACTAGAGTGGATAAAGGTTGAATACGTTACTGATTTCCTGTTATATATATATATATATATATATATATATATATATATATATATATATATATAGATGTGTGTATGTGTGTGTGTCTGTGTGTGTGTGTGCTATATTCGAAACAAAAAAAAAAAAAACGCGCAACCCGAAACCCACGTATCACTAGAACTCATCTGGACATTAGGTACAGTCATTCGAAATTCTAATGAATGAGTCTGACCCTGGATGCACCGATATGTAACGCACACGTAAGGAACTATACCGGATACTGAATCAGAGAACTAAGGGAATTTGGTCTAAATGAAAACATTCTACCTTCCCAGTACAATCTTATCCGATTCCAGTCAGGCATGTAAATATTCCTTAACTCTTTGAATGAATTATTATTATTATTATTATTATTATTATTCAGTATAACGCTAGAACATTCTCATGAAACACTACATTTACTACCTCCTCCACGCGTAACATTCACGCTATTATACGCTTTTAGTAGATTGTGCTATAGCTGGATATAAATGCCGTTGATTTCGGTCTTTTGCTCTTGTTCTGGAAGTAGGACAAGACAATTTGGTACTCCGTACGATAAACGTGCACTTTGACAGTTCATCCTGTCTTTGATTATTGTTATGCCATGATGCTAGTCTGACAACAACACAAAATAGACATGTAGTTTTCTTATTTTAACACCCTTCTTTATTTTTTCTGCTTTGTTTTTTCCAATATGTTATTCTTGTTTTGTAGACTTCCCCTGTCATTCAAGCATGTAATAGTCCAGGTGTTCTCTCGGCTTTTGTGTTTAATGTTTGTGCTGCTAATATACGTTGTTTCTTCCCCTGTCTAAAAAAAAAATGATTAAGTCGAAAGTTTCGAAAACTGTGTGGCAGTTGCATTGCTACCAATATATATACTGTATGTACTTAAATAGCGACCATCACCTTGGAATTTACCTGCACCTGAATCTGGATCTGGATCTGGACCTGCACCGAGACCTGGATCTACAACTATGCCTTGGCCTGGACCGAGCAATCCTCCTGCTGCTAGACTTACACCTAACCTCCTTCTGCTTCTTGAACTTCTGATACTTTATACTATTCAAGAAACTGATATCAAGGAAATTTCGAATCTGAAGTAAACTCCGATTGTGTGCGTTCATTAAAGCTATAAAGCATGGAATCACGCTTATCTCTTTTCCTACGTATTGTCAAATTATTTGAAAGTTTAAATTAAAACTAATCTTCTGCATCCAAACATTGTGTTTTATGTTGTTCTCTTTTCGTGTATTCATTAACTACTTTCCACTTGCATTACATACATCACCTGACATGGGGAGATGCAAATACTAAAGCCAACATGCAGATTAAAATCACGCTTCAAGATTCGAAGTCAACTGTCTTTATCTGGAACTGTGTAGTAAGAGCTACACGCCCAAGCCCAAATATTGAACATGCTCGAAGAACAGAACTGAAGTATCAGACTCAGCAGCTTGCAGGGCCGACGATCCCTTGGCGACGTACCGCCTTTCATATCTAAACTCCGGAGGAGGCTCTGGTATGGCGACACGTGCAATCGCTGTCTTAGGTAATCTCAGCCAGCTCGTTCTTACCCCGACCCAAAGACTCGTAAAAGAGATGCAGTGTCGCTATGGTGGCAATATCCGCTCACAAACCTACCACATCTTCTTTCGCTGAAGCAGCCGTAAAGAATGTATGGATCAGAAATACATTCCGCGAGTCATTATTGGGACGAGATTTGTGGTCCCCCGCTTCATTCTCGAGACCTTTCTCGAGTGGCTAGAGTTGTGGTGCGTTCAAAAAGCCGGATATATACAGAATGACTGGTTCGCTTGTTCGCGGAATGCAAAGGCTACTACGAAGAAGTTAGAGGAAGAATACAGTGCTAAAGACGGGCACTTAAAATCCCTCCAAAAGAGGATGCGCCTCAAATCTGACAGTGTCCAGTTCTAGTAACAGCCCCAAATGAGCAGCGAGAACTTGCTCTAAGCGACATCGTAGAGATGACCATTGGAGCATCTGAGAACGGTGTCCTTTTTGCAAAGAGCGCAGACTGGCGTTTTGGCTATGCAATTGCTGTGCAAAGCTCCCAGGGGCTTGCCATCAATAAGCCGCCCAAGGTATGGATTGTAGACAACTTCCTCCAACGGTCCAGTCTCGCTGATACTATCAACAATAAGGGTCAGCGCCGAGATGTTTGTTATTAGCTTTGGGTGTTTCTCCCGAACTAATGTGGTTTGTTCACAAAAAGTAAAGAACATCTTCAGGGACTTGAGGTAGTTGTGGTTTCTGGAGGCATTTGATTCCGTGGGCAGTTTGTTTGGCAAAGTAGTTCTTGATTTCGTCAGGATCAGCGAAAGCATCAAGGTTTTCACCGGAGGGTCCAGCTCATACAATATCCGATTCACGTTTGCGACCATCTGCTGCCTGTAATCAGGTTGTGAAATTTGTAAAGTGTTGAGCAGGTACTGTTAAAAGGCTGTTAGCATTGGACACGCTTTTAGATCAAATTTCTTGTACAAACCAGCCTTGTTCATAACGATATTAGCCGATTTTGTGTAGTAAATACCTTTAACACTAATGCTGCAGAAAGAGGAAGAAGAATCGTCCAGCTCAAGCGCTAACACTCGCATTTTAGGTGCAACCAACATGGAGTCACGTGAAGAGGAATGCAGCCTTTTGGTCTTGACAGTACTTGACCCTGGTCTGCAATCTGTGCAAAAAGTACCCGTATGGACTTCAGTTTCGACGATTTGCAACGGGCCTGGTAAAGGCAATGGGGTGCTAAAAGTGTCCGTATGGACTTCAGCTTCTGCAACCAGTGTTGACGGGTCTTTTGGCTCCCCAGGTAGCATATGGGGTTACCTGCAATAGCTTATCTTATTTGCTTTCTCACCTCCTTCCTGACATAATAATCCAACTTAGAGTATTAGTATTATTAGTATTATTATTATTACAAATGGAACATAGTATATAATACATCCATGCATCCATCCACACATACATACATACCAGAGAAATATATGCAAATAAGGCTAATATTTTGGTATTAGTCCCTTCATTTAGTCTGCTTATAATGATTAAACAAATGAATGATTGAACGAAAGAATGAATTAATGACAATGTACTTTTATAGATATATACACTCATAAAGAGAGAGAGAGAGAGAGAGAGAGAGAGAGAGAGAGAGAGAGAGAGAGAGAGAGAGAGAGAGAGATAGAGAAACTGGTGAGGTACGATCGATAAACTTCACTGAGGACGTCGATCACTTCTACCGCAACCGGCGGGGGATTTAATTCGTTACATAATGGAATGGGTCGGATTTTCTGCGTATTTCCGATCGTATAGAATAATATTTCAACATTCCGATTAGAAACTTGAAACATTAGTATCGTCATAAAATAGTTTCGCTCGGTACATCCATCCATCCATCCATCCACCCATCCATCCATACATACATAAGAGATATATGTGCATATAAGGGTCACATTTTCGTATTAATTCATTGATTTACACGCTGTAGAGCATACCTTGATAGAGTTATGTTTCAGTTATAAAACAGTATAATTGTATTTTATATATTTAATTTATATGTATTTACTAGAGAATTATATTTTTTTAAAATGAGGGTCTATTGAACATGTCAAAAGTACTGTCCTGTAGTACATGGGTTTTACTCAATTATAGCCTTCGGGTAGGTGGTTTTCTGAACAACTGAACGCCATTGTAATTACAGGTAAAACAGTCCCAATCGGTTAAATTCCTTTAATATCTCACCCAGTGAAATGCACACAGTATAAAAACACGTCAGTTTTGCACCATGATATAATATGCATTAGAGTATAACAGATTAAATCATGCTGACCAACATTATACTTTTAGAACATATTATTATTGTCCATTTGGGAAAGTTTTGTATGGGAAATTCTGATTTTCCGACGCAAATGGCGGGTTTGCCCACCAACATGTTTGGATTGAGGGAAGGATCATACCACACAGTGTGGAGATGGGTGAAGGCTAATATTGGGATGTGTATAAGTCCCTACATTGTCAACATCCAAATTGGGTACAACGATGTCAGTACTTACCTTCTTCACAAATAGTTCATGATCTTCTCGGCATCTGCAAGTTTCTTCTCCAACAAGGAGTGGATAATGTATTAGATGGGACTGTTCTGCCAAGGCGTCGAACTAGGGGGATGAAGAGGTCTCGGCATGAAATGGCACAGAAGGTAATAAATAATATTCTGGCGCTGAGATTCAAAGAATGAACGGTAGAGCCATGTTATGCTTCCACCGCAACTTCAGCCCCTCTTATTGGATTTCAGATGACACCATCTGAATAAGAGAGGCAAGAAGTGGCTGTACCTAGCAATTCAATGATGGATTAAATTTCAAAGTCAATAAGAAAAACAAAAACTCCGCCATCAAAAACGGCCATTTTCAGGGCCAAAATGGACCCACAAGCGACGAGGTGCCCCTATTCGCCAGGTTCGGAAACAGAAACGTTTCTTTAAACGTGTGCTGGCTAATGTCGTCACACATTTAATGAAACGAAATATATATCGATACACATCCATACACACATAATATATGAAATCTACATATATGCATACATACACATATATATTCCATCATTCAGTTATTCATTCGTTCATTCATTAACCCGATACGGCAGTAAATGATTGAATGAATTAAGGAAGAAATGAATGTCATTGTAATTCTGTGAGTAATATATAGAGTGATACATGAATGGGGATTTTACAGTGTCGAAGTTCAGCATGTTTCTGCCTATTTCACATCGTGTAGAATAATATCTCATAACATGATCAATCGGTTGCTCATAGGAAATGTTTGCTTTTGACGGCACATCAGATGTATTATTCCAGCAATGCAGCATGTATCGCCAGATACAGTCCAACATATTCATTTGTAATGACAATAATGAGTATATGATCTAAATAGAGGATGAATTCAAAGAAATTTATATAACTAGCTCCGGTTCATACATATAACTACACTTGTGGAAGATATATCGAATTTATTATGGGGTATTACGATTGAACCTCTCCACAATGTCATTCTACGGCGGACTCTAACCTCACTCCACTTCAACCGTGTCTGGAAAAGAGTTGCGACACGACCCCCATAAACTTCCAGCCGGGGTCAACTGCAATAAATAGGACACTTTAGCGCCCTACCCCCCACCCCTTTGTAGATACGTGCCAAAGCGTTGGCGACCTTGGAAGCCTTCTTTGTGGTCAAGGGCTCAGTTTCCTTGTAACGACTTTCAACATCAACCACCGTCAGCATATACTTGTACCGCGTATGCTAGCCTTGTCGTATGGCAGAAACAAGAGGTCGAACTCGTGTAACTCGTTAGGGGTTGAAACATCAAACCGCGACCGAGGGATTCTTCGCATTGCCGGTATGTAAATCTGGCACATTTTGGATTTTGGGTGCTTCAGCCAGCTTTTTTTCACCGCTGCCACATCCTTCCAGTAACCCCCCCCCCCCCAGCGACAAAACATCATTTCGTATTTTTGCTGCTCCGGTGACGGTGTGTAAAAGTCTGAAAGCTTGGGTTTGTCCCCTATGTGTGGACCGTCGACTGTTTTTCCACCAGTTACCAGCTAATACTCGCGCATTGCATAATCGATATCGTTGGAAGTCTTTTTGGCGCGCTGCTCGGCACGCAGCCTCTCGTTGAGGTAATCGAGACGTTCGTTGCGCTTAAGTTGGTACTCGTTCTGAGCAGCTTGGAGTTCTTCCAGCATCTTCTTCGGGATTTTTTGGACTTATAATAGAGAAAAGGTAGTTTGAACCAGTGAAAGTTAGGGTGTTGACAAGAGCTCCACCGAGCACGATTGCAACAAAGGCCATTATATGGACATAATGACATAAGCATGAATAAGGCCTTGTTTGATTGACATGTCATCCAAAGGCTTAGTGCTGTGATGGTTACGGCCTTTGCTACGTGTTCGAAGTCTAGGCGACCAATGAAGGCCGGTTTCATATTTAACAAGCACAATCGTCGAATACGGAACTTTAAGGCCGCCAAGTACTTTTCCGTGGTAAAGGAGGTTTCCAAAGTCCTTGGCGTACTGTGGTGTAGACATCTTGTACCTGCGTTTTGCTATTAACATGTTTATGTTATTTTGTCTTAACGACAACTACTATTCCATACGAAAGGGGTACGGCATATGTCTAATAGGTGCTTGTCGTTCTGACGACTCTTGCACCTGCGCATGGGATGAGGTGTGAAGAAGACCAACTACCAAAGCTAGGTCGCCTCAGGCAACATAAGATGGCATCACCTGCTATTGTTTCTTGAGCGGCGGGAGCGGCGTGCGTGTCAGCAGTCTTCACTTTTTTCTCATTTAGGCGCTGTTTCATCATAAGTGCAAATCTTTTACCAGCAGTAAATCTACCTGGGTGTTTAACATTGGTCACTTGTGTCACTTTCTGATATTGTTCTGCTGACGCATCGGTCTTCGGTTCTCTTGACGCATCCTTTGTCGGTTGTGCTGATGTATCCATCGTCAGTTGTGCTTGTAATTTGTTATCGTTGTTTCTTTTCAAAATTGAAATGTCTGTATGTTATCATACCAGCTGCAAGGGGTGCTAGTACCGCACCGTACCTAAAGTAAAAAGTGGCTGCTGATGTTCGACAAAGAGGTTTGGGTGATGGATTCGTTTTTAAATCAGTCGCAAGACTTTCGCGGTTGCCTATAGTCAGAAAGCGGCTTACAACAGTTGTGTACAATTCGAGCAGAAACGAGCCCATTAAAGCAGTCATCCTGACCCCCAGTTTAACCTCGTATACGGCATAGATTTTTGCTACCTCTTTGTCGCTCATCGCCATAAAGCCTACAAAGGTAAAAGGTTGGCCCGTGTATTCTATCGTTGGTCCAGAAGACACAAGCTCAGACAGACGGTCACGCTGCAGTGCTAGTGTTGATTCGTCGGACACAGGAGCAGCGGAGTGAGTGAGCGTTGTTGCGATTGTCGCTACTAACGTAGACTATAGTGAAAATAAGTTAAAGTTCGAAGTGTTATAGTGTGGTTAGTGGGTATAAAATATGAAGTCACCACAGTACACCAGCTTTAACAAGCTGGCACAAGTGCGGAGGTGAACCTTGAACAAACTGGTAGGGCACTACTGGGTCTGTGCGCCGAAGTAGCTTATCAAAACTAAGTTCTAAGAAACTTATATGCTTCTGCTGGACACTCGGCTTCAATGACGTTGTTTTCTCTAAGCTTGTCCCTCAATGAGTCTTCGTCTTTTCAGTAGAAGAGGACTATTCACTTTCGTGTAATGACCCATTCGCTAATGCTGGCAAAGCTGGCTGATATTGGCGAGTACAGTAAGGGTCGTTATGCCGGACGCAAGAAAAAAAGGCGCAATTGTCCAGTACAAAAATAGTGATGGTTTATTCAAACGGTTTAGCGAGTGCACAAAGAAAGGTCATCTAGATCATAGTCGTCAGGATTGACCAGAAATACTGCCTCTACGTTTTCGCCGCGGGCCCACGGCCTTGTTCAGGCTTATAGTAGGGCACATGATGACGATAAAATCAAAAAGTAGCTCATAAATGCCGATTGGAGCAGTTCGCAGGGAAACATTCTCTTGCCGCAGCCGCGGTGATTGACGATCATGGCGCAATGTGGCTGTAAGATATCAAACATTGTTTGCCGGAATGCAGGCTAGTATATGACTGATACGAATGGGCCATTTTGTATGTTGAGCTGCGCGTCCATGATAATGCATAAATACATGTTTAACACACCTGCCACTGGGCCGGCTTTTCAATTTCCAAAGTTACGCCTTCGCTGGCTTCTTTGATGTGTCTTCGTGACCGTGGAGCGTGTGGTCTTGCGTTGATCTCATATCGAGGACATGCTGGTTTTGGTCTATGGCGTTCGGGTTATTAGTCACATCTACGGTGCTCCGGACTATCTTTACACCCCAAGAGCGCGACGGAGGGACCAGAATTAGTCGAGTTTGTTTCTGTATTGAGATATTTAGCATATTAAAGTTCAGGTGTCATATGTTTAATACAGAGTAGACATGTTACACTTGAGTTTTACAATGGCCAAATGAAATTATGAAGTTGAAATGGAAGCTTTTGGTAGAGGAGACACTGATAGAACCGGCTTCCGATTATTATGAGCAGATAACGGGATTGAAAGGACAACCTTCGTGGCGATAGCCTAGCAGCAGTTAAAGGCGAAATGCGTGATATAAAAGCCGACGTCTTCTTTGGTGCAAATGGCATAAGAAAAAGGTCTTTTTATCCAGACCTTGTTGCTTTGTTGCTAAAAATGATAAATTGATTCTCTCGAGGTATAGTGTCCCTCTTGAATATGATAAAAGGGGAAAAAGATTCCATACCAACTAGCCACGCTCAATGGAAGGTGGAGTTGAGGCTTAAATGATCAACTGAGCATAGAAAGACCACTAAAGGTAAACAGTAACAGCGCACAAAAACTGCTGTCAGTGAGAGAAGAGATCCCGACCGAAACAAGCAGGCTGTTAGATATTGAGCTACTCCCTGTGTCGGGATTAGAGGACACATCGCTCAAAGAAACGGTGGCACAGGAATCTAACAGCCTCAATAAAAGACCTAAAACGTACCGTGGTGTACTTTTGATTACCCTAGCTAAGACTGTAGAGCTCGATAAAATCCTAGATGTATAAAGGAGAAACAGACTCAACAGGAGATACGAGACCGCATTGCATATCTGGAGTTGTGACCCGAGGATCAACTAAATATAGTTACCGATTGAAGAGGGGCACGTCGGAACCAATTTACCGCTATTCGGGAGAACATCAACACAATTATCCTCAGTAACACAACCCTCGCCGAGCGAATGCCAACACACTTCCGTGAATAGTGTATCACTATAGCTTCAAAGTCACGAAATTGTGTGTACTAAACTATATTTGTATAAAATATGAACAAACATGTATGCGGGTTTCGTGTCTGCGTACAGCTTTACCCGGGGTTCGTTTGCCCATTGCTGCACGTAGAAAGTGCCGACGGTGAGAAACCCGACTACCTCGAGTTCTCTGATCGTGGATTTAACCATAACCAGGGCACTTATAGACCCAAATTCTCTCTGCATAGTCACAATACAGATGAGTTTTGTCAGGAAGCTGTCCACTTTAAGGAAGCAATCTTCAGCTGTAGAGGTATGTAGAAACGAAAATGTATTCTTTCTTGATATCCGTTCTTTGTGATAGAATTGTTTTATGCATTGGATGTTTCGGAATTTATTCTAAATTTAATAGAAAGTCGGACCTATATCACAATAACGCCATGCTATCAGATAGACTATAGTCTGTTTCCAGTTAGCCATTTCTATAGCTGAACAGACTAGTTGAATTCAATGATATGTTGTATGGGTTAAATAATGAGTTTTTTTCGAGTTCTTATAATCCAGTGTGATTATTCTTGCCAGAGACAGATTGATGTACGAACATGGTTATTATAATAATGATCTCCTACAGTTGTTGGTATGAAATAATTTAATCCGTAAAGAAGTCAATTCATGTACGCGCATGCGGAATGTATATCCTTGTATTCGTACTTATCCGTGTCTAATGTATTACACGGCTCAGTCATTGTATTTTTAGCTGTTCACTGGAAGTCATCAAACTCTGGGATTTTGTGTAGCCTGGCTGCTGCTGTCGATGTTGACGTTGGTTCAAAGGACGAGTCTGATGTTTTTAGTGTGAGGGGCCAATTGTTTTGGACCAGCGGGTCGGCGGAATAAGGAGGCTCTCTAGGGATCCTTCAGCAGGCCGGGAGGAGAGGACTATGCGAGGCTGTTTCTTCCCCACAGGACGTTAGCTGTGGAAGCAGAAATCTCTCGTGATCGTCGACTGAACGTCACGAGATAAATAACATAATGCTTTCCACTTCACAATCAATCTAATTCAATACCACTACATGTGTGAAATTTAATTAATTATCACTATATGTGTGAAAATCAATTTCAATGTCACTATATGAGTGAAAATCAATTACACACAGCTCATACTTGTTGATGAGTCATATATTAATTATACTTCTCTATAAATTTTAAACAGTGATCATATCATGTTGATTGATCGACATGTCAACCATCTCAGTTTATAATTCCATATATTAATCATATTTGGTGATAGTGCCATACGCTGATTATATTCGTTCATATACGGGATCATTTGTGTGTATTTGGTGAAATGACATGTTTTGATCTGTTCCATTTAGGAACGATATTATTTGTTTGTATCAATTGTTGAATTTTGTGTGCACCATCTTGCTATTTCCACTGTTGGACTTTATGCGCATAAGTACTGTATCAGATTTATTCATGATTCGTTTACATTATAAGATGAACATCTCATTCACGTAACTGTGTTTAGTGTTTTCGCTAGATCGAACCCCACCCAGCTTCAATCCTGATACAATGGTGTCAGAAGTGGGATCGGATTAACCTGAGCACTAACATTGTTTTACATTGGTCTTGACTTCAGTCATGTTTTTCACTTATCTGTTTGAGACTGTGACCTTCATGACAAGTAATAACGCAGGTGGGTGAGCAAATACCTCGCTCACATTATATGGTTCTTTTGTTCATCATACATACATATATACATATTATTTATATTTTGTTGCCCTCTGAGAAGGTAGAAATTGTTGATTTGGGTGTTGTTTCCATAATTGTACGTTTAACATAGTAGTGAACTTGGGATTGGTGATCTTGTAGACAGTATTAATCATGTCATTTAAAGATCTCATGGAGATGGGTAAACGGGTTGTTTACGGGGGGGTGGGGTTGTCCCTTAGGAACTAGCACGGGAGCGGGATCAGAGATTAAAAGAGAGGGAGATAGAAAAGGAAAAGACAGAATTAGAAAGACAGGCAAAAAGGGAAAGGATGGAATTTGAGAATGAGAAGTTAAAATTAGAAAAGCAGTCGGAGAAGGAAAGAATAGGGTGGGAAAGGAAAACAGAAAGGGAAAAGATAGGTAGAGAGCGAAAAATAAAGTTAGAAGCAATAGAGTTAGAAGACAGTAATACGGACAGAAAACACACAAACAAAGAAAGATGAGGAACAAGACTTTAACACGACAGGACCCAAATTACCCCTGTTTGAGCACGATAAAGATAACATGGATAGTTATTTGCACAAGTTCGAACGAGATGCCGCTGTCCAGAAGTGGACAAAGAATGGTTGGTAGCTCCATCTCAGCGCGTTATTAATGAATACAGCGCTAGATGTATATTCGCGTCTCCCCACGAACGACGCGATAAATTATGACGAGTTAAGAAAAGCGCTTCTTAAGAGATTCGAGCTAACCGAGCAAGGGTTTTGGAAGAAGTTTAAATATAGTAAACCCGAGAGAGGGGAAACAATCACCCAGTTCGTCAGTAGAACGGGTGATTATCTACAACGATGGGTTGAATGTGGTAAGGTGGAAAAAACATTCGAGGGTCTGACAGACTTTTTACTCAGAGACCAGTTGTTAATCACTTGTGGTAAGGACTTGTACCTGTTTCTGAGGGAAAAATCCTTCACAAATATCTTTGACATGACTATTTCGCCAAAGCTAGGGGAGGTACCCAGAATGTGGTCTCGAAAGACAATAAGTCAGGTAATGAATCTAAAGGACAGTTATCCCGAGAACCTGAGAAAACTGGTGCTAATAAAGGTGGAAATTTCCAGCCTGGAAAGGGTGCTAATCGTAAAGATAAACAATGCTATGCACGTAAGGAGTGGGACCACATCTCGATGTTGGATTGCCCGAAGCAAAAGGGGTTTGTCTAAAGAGTAGCGGTTGCTATTGAATGCAGCGGATGGTGAGGAGGCGACAAGCGCAATAATATTCCGCGCGATAATTCGGGAACGAATAACGCGAGTAAGGTATGCATAGATCGGTCAGGATGTTCTCCAGTCGATTGGCACTTGTCTTTTCCCCTAGGCGAGGACACCGACAGCTGGTGGTACCACCAACATTCAATAAGTTACGTATTACGCGACACCGGGTGTACGGGCATTGTGGTAAATCGGAGTCTTGTTAGTGATGACCAAATGCTAGGCTGCAAAATCCCAGTGTATATTGTTAGATCAAACGATTGCTCGTGTTCGAGTCGCGAGAAAAGAAATCGAGACGCCTTTCCTGACTGAAACCGTCGAAGTTGTGTATAGACAATCCCATATGCGACTCCAGACTCCCAACAGATATTTGGTTTCCCATTATAGAAGCGGTAGACACTAGGTCGCAGGCGCGGACGGGGAAACATCCGCTGCGAAAATTGAGAGTTCTTGAAGCAGCGAGCGATATCTCGCGCGACGAATTTATGCGTGAGCGAGAGCATGATGCGTCCTTGATGGCGACTGCGGAGAAAATTGACCGGCATGCTCGAAAGTCAAGCATAAAAGACTTTGGTGGCGCTGCCAGGTATTACTGGCACTATTTTGGCATAAATCCTAAAAGCAACTGGCAGTGCCATTCTCTGATTGGCCAGAAATTTGGTGGTGCTTGTCGTTACGATAGCGGTCGCGTTCTTTACCGTTCTTCGCTCTCACTTTAGCACGCGCAGACATCAGAGCGAACGCTAGGACTGCGCAGGACTGGGTGCTCGTCGTTCCAGAGTGTAGAAACCAGATGGCCGCTCATGCTGATTTGTCGGCATCGTGGTCTTCGGCTCTTTTGATGATTGCAATTTTTGCATGTCTTTCTGCACCAGCGCGGGGTGAGGAGTGGATTGGGTGGGTGATCAAAACTGATGTTTACATGCTTTATTGGCTGTGGTTGTTGTGTTTGCTGACGTTGTTCGTGCTGGGTCGCCTTGTCTCATTAACATGGGCGTTGGTGCCCAGATTTAAGTTGTCGGCTGCCACAACCATTTCATAGTTGTGATCCTGGTATCTTGCTCTTAGCATAATGGATCACATCTAGATATGTTTGTATCGAATTTTCAAGGTCCTCTTTTGGAGCAACCATTTCTTCGACGATCGCTAGAAACTATTTCTGGGCCTCAAAGGCTGGCCTTACTATTATTGAGGTCTTGGTTTGACTTTGCGCAGCCAGGAGTGCAAACATGTAGATGAATTATTCTCATTAGGAATGTTTTATTCTTGTGGTACAGGACTTCTAAATCTAGTTCTGACATTTCTCCAAATGAAGTATTATCACTCCAAGATATTACATTGTTTCGAACATTGTTTTGCACATGAAACATTCCTAAACCACATTAGAATGGTTTAGGTACATAAGGTATGACCATCATCTTGATGTATCCTATTCTTCCTGATAATGCTCATGATTTGTTTTTGCATATTCATTGCGTATCATACTTATTTCTCCTCTGATTCCAGACTAAATCATTAAAAACATATCATAATCTGCCACAAAATCTAGTTCTACGTCACTTATTTTCAAACTAGCATCGCGAGCTAGTCCATGTGTACTAAAAGAATGTGCTGGGTCAATTGTATAATTATTCTTACAGTCAGATCTGAATTCTTACATATATCACATAACATTAAAGTATCTTTATTCACGAAGTAGTTATGAAGAAAATTTAATTTGAAATGTGTCATAATATCTTCCACATACTGAAAATCGTCTGCACTAATTCCTGATCCGATGAGCTTTGAATTTTATCGACTGGTGGCAGTTTAGTTTAATTAAATCTTTCAAACGAATCCATATATTTGTATAGCTAAATATATTTTCTAAAATTTCTGTTTTCCATGATTATACCTTCTGATAAGCTAATCTTTTATTATTCTTTCTGTTTTGCTACCTCGCTTCCAATTTAGCAAGTTGCTCTAGTGATTTTGCCCTACCCATAAACATTTAACTATCTACAAATCGTATTATTCGTTTTACAAAAGTCTCTAGGGTATTCAGCCCGAAATCTATCAACTATAAAACATTTATAACTAAACAATATATATTTTTCATCATTATTTGGTATTATTGATACTTATTTATCAGGATCATCTTTACTAAGGCTATGATAATGATTTGAGGTTATATTTGTGCGGCCTGTAATCCCAAGGTGGCTTTAAAATAGATTATATGGCTTATTTAAAAAAAAAGAATCTATTGTCTTTATTTTGTACATAAAGCAAGCTTGTTTATTTTTACCCAGTATGATAAATCTATGTATGAACTTTGTGTTATTGGCCCATATCTACCAAAATGTAAAGTTATTTTTTTTTATCTTATTAAAAATCCATCGTCGATCTACCTTTGTTTCCTGATCAAATTTTGTATCTAGTATATCAAAGAGCTCTTCAACTCTACTTTCACTTTCATTTTTGTTAATTATGGTTTTTGCTAGCTGAACCTAAATGCCTAATTTTTCTGGTTGCTTTTTTTCATAAGTATGGCTCAACCGCTCTAGAAATAAATAGTAATTCCAGATTTTTTTTCTCTAGCTTCAAATCTGTATTGACTCAATGTTTTCGTAAAAGAGTCTTGTATCTTTCTTGCAACAGTTGTATTTTTATTATTTTAGTTTCATTCACAATTCTTTTCTTCTTCTCATCTAGTTGAAATACGAATTAGAGGAGGCTGTAATTTCCTTCTTTCATATTTTGGTATTTTGTATAAGAACAATTGTGTGCCATTTTTATAGTACTATCTTATTTAAATAAATATTATGTGAATTTGTTTGAGTCTTTTCCATTTATAACGTTAGTGTTAAAATCATCCTTTCTCATGACTGAACATTGAGTCTCTTCTTACACTTTTTCGGTTTTTGCTGTAAAGTTTTGTCGACCAGATGCCACGGTTTTTTTTAAAAAATTTTATTTTTAAATTTTGGCAACAAATGTCTACGACAATTGACCCAAATTTATACAAATCAGGTAAAAGTTAAAATTTGGATGAACAGTCATTTTAAAACGTGTTGTGGTATATTTTGTTTAAAAATAAATCCAACAAATAGTAAGGAACACGACCTAAAAGTCTTACAAAATAGCTTAACAAAATTAACAAGTATGATGAAATTTATTGTAAAATGTGTTTTGGTGCAATTTTTTAAAATTAAAATTACTTAAAATTTGGAAAATGGGTTAAAATCGGGGTAAGTGGCCTTGAACGAAGGTTTACTGTTATGACAACATTTATAATTTAGTCTGGTCATATTATCATATATATTTAAACAGGCTCCATACACAGTACATGTATTTCGTTCTATAATAAGCTATCCATTCCATATTATAATCAAACATATGGCCAAGAACGAGACTATGTGCGCCCAGAAACTCCCCAAAACAGGTACAAAGTAAACACATGTATCCTAACTTGACACGTTAGTGAGAAGGATGCGAGCGAGATTTATGTTTGTAAAAGATTAAATACAAACAGTTAAACAATGTAGAAAATGTAGAACAAAACATTGCTATGGTGGCTTGAATATCTAATCAGGTCGTATTCATGTGAATGCAAATATGCTTGCAAACTTTCATTGGGCTGCCTCTAGTGTATTTGCTTAATAGTGCTAATTGGTTTTTTTTTGACAAAAAATCTAAGTCCAACAAGTTTTAAACGTGCAAACGAGAATACAATGAACGACACATTTTACGCACGCCCCGTGTTCAATAGTCCTCTATGTGAGCACCAGTAAGATATGGATGGTTCTGGAGATTATTGACCAACAAGTCTTAATGACCTCGACCTTTCGTCAAGGTGTGCAGTCTTGAAATAAACATAAAGCGCATAAACCTTTACCTTCTATTCAAACTTACCATGATCGAATCTTCTGATCCTAAGGCCCCAAAATCTATAGATTTCTATATTACTCTAATTGCAAACCTTCCACAAAGTTTGCCAAGAAATTTACTTGAAAAAGGAAGTTTTTTTTTAAAACCAAATTTTTTTCTGGGTCACAATGACCTTGACCTTTTTATCTTTTGGCCCAGAATCAATAGGCGTCTTCCCTCAAGGCCTCCACAATGTTGACCAAGTCATATGGTCTAGACCTGAAGTTGTAATGCAATATCCATTTTTTCTTTCAGTCACAGTGACCATGACCATAAACGTTTGACCTCTAAATTAATAGGCTTCTTTCGTAGAAAACGTGTAAGTCATCCGCAAATTGTGGTAAAGATTCATGATCGATAACTGAATTTTTGGTGCCTAAACCACTTGTTTTCTTTCAGTCATAATGACCTTGACCTTTGACCTTTGACAACAAAGCTTCTTTATCGGAAGAGCAACCAATCGACAAGGTTTGGTAACTGTATATCATGGAGAACTCAAGAGCATATACGAAATTGGTAACAGGCAGACGAAAGACAACATCTTTATGGCGGAAAAATTAAAGAAAATTGCTGTAATGACCTGAAACTCTAATCTGGTCATCTACATATGGATACACAAAAGGTTGTTGAGGAGTTTGAAACCCATCATCAGACAATTTATATGTACAAGCTTAATCAATTATGGCGTCTATAGTTTGTTCCTCATATTCATCTTGATCGTAATGGTGAATCAAATCGTCATTGAAAGCAGGATTATCAAATTCCATTCCACGAACTTTGCCATTTTACACTATTAAAATGAAACAAAACAGTGGGGTTTTATAGAAAATTAAAAACAAAAACAAAAAAAAAAAAAACCACACAAAAAACAGGGCTATGCGAGCAATTACAAATGCAGAGCGAAACAAACCAATAAAGACAAAGAATACAAGCAGGAGTGAAATATTAGTATAGGAAATTGAATATACAAGGAAATAACTGGTAAACATTTAACTGATAAGGATTTAGAAGAGAAATGAATGGGAAATACATTAAGAAAATATTCTATTTATTTTTCAAATGCTAGATTAGCTAACATATCAATGTCATTATTAGATGCAACAATGCTGGGTGTAACATCTTTTGCTCCATACACGTCATTTTAAGTAATTATAACTCTGATATGACAGGCTGTTTTTTTCACTAATGTAAAAATACATTTGATATCGGACCCTAGTGCTTTTGGAGAGAAGCCAAGCGTGAGAGCATGGTCGCTAGCAAAGATCAAATCAAATAAGATCTTTTTGTGAAAACAGTGTATAGCTCAATTTCACCCGAGGCTTCGTGGTGACGACTGTATAATTGATTAAAGGCTCAGACAGGAGATGATTGTTTTAAATTCATAATTAAATTAAATAGTCTTGATTCGTCTCATATTTGTTTTTGTTCTGCATAAAATATCTAGCCCAAAGGTGATGAACTTCTTTTAAAAACCCAAGAAATATGTCGCAAAATTCAAGATTTTTTAAACTCATTGTTGCACTGCCTTTCTCTCTGCAAAACTGAACAAGAAAAAAAGGATCTTATTTAGATAAAACATATAATAGATAAATGTTGTAAAGTACATTCCCATAAATGACTGTCTGTAAAAATGGGAGTTATCTAAAATGTAACAGTTTAGCCCGAGGACAAGCTCGTAACCACAATATGCTATAATCATTAAGCATGGGTCTAAGGACGATTTTGGAAAATATATGTAATTGCATGGGTCATTTATCTGATATGTGTACCTAGAGACTCAATGGCTGTCCTACCTATCTTTTGCAAACTGATATAGCAATGGGAATCCTTTAACAATTAGACCGGATCACTTTCAGTTATGTTTGAAATTTTGAAAATATTATTATTTAAGCTTTCAGAGTAATAGGCATATTTCTGCATTTTTGCAGATCTGAGTATCTACTTTCTTGAGCGAAATCATTACGTTCCTACGGAAGCGACAGTACGTTTATATGATCATGTTTATTTTCAAAACTAGCTAAAACAAGTAAGCTGCGTTAAGGGATCATTCCTATTGCAGCAACAGCCTGTGGTATGCCCCTGGTCATTTCAGTCAAAATCGCATTAAAAAGCAACCAGTGTCTTCCCAAATAGTGATATTTTAGTAGTAAGAGCTTATATAAATACACACAGTTTCAAAGGAACCGAAACTTTCAAATGGGCGAATGAGCGAAAGTCGCATCTGATTGGTTGCTGGATCTGATGGAACAGCCGGATGTATCACTGAAATTCGAAATGATTGCCAGAGGTAGGGTTGTGTTATTACACGTATATTTATAAGTTGTCAAATATAGGATTTGATCCGGAAATATTCTGTAATATCGCCGAAAAGTCCCTTCAAACACCGCATCTCAGGAGCCGCGAGAAGTACCGGTAAGTGTCTAAAATGTACACTGATGTGTTGCGGACACATTTATCTGCGTCAAATGCTGATCTTACGTGGAGCTGAGATCAACCCCAAACCGTAAATCAGTATCAATACAGGTTTGGGGGATGATGATACAGCGATAATACCGTGTACATAAGTTTGAGTCGTCCTCTGTGGCGAGTATTCTCTGCAGTCCTCAGTTCGCTATCATCCTACTTTACTGACAATAGTATTATGTGGGCCTTGAGACCCAAAATGGGCACTGGGACCCATTCGGGAAATTAACATGAAGAGGGCACTTGAGATCCATACAGGAAATGAACATGGAGAGGGCACTTGAGACCCATACGAGAAATAAACATGGAGAGGGCACTTGGGACCTATATGGGAATTTCACGTGGGAAGGTTTATAGACCCAAACGGGAAATTAACATGGGGATGGCCCTTTGGGGTCAAAAATGTTAATGGGGTCATACGGGAATGTTAATGTTAACATTGTTAAGGGAAAAAGGGTCGACAATTTATGGGGACAAAAGGGAATGAGCATGTTAAAAATGTTAAGGGATAAAGGGTCGAAACGTTTATAAGGACGAAAGGTAATGGTAATGTTAATACTATCCAAGCACACCCCCTTCAATCCAGTACCCTCTTATTTATTACAATCCCAACACACACTCCTACAGTCCAACAAAAAATGTAGGAGTGTTTATACACACGCTATACCCTCACACAAACATACTATACCCTCACACAAACATACTATATAATCTCGCACAGGCAGGCATGGGTAGGAGTGTTTTATACACACTCTATACTTACATACATACACATTATAAAATCTCACACAAGTAGGCACGGATAGGAGTGTTTATAGACACACTACGATACCCTCACATACAAACAAGAGAAGGGGTAAAGGGGTTTTAAGTTTTAGTTGTCAACAACATGCACTATGAGCACCACACAAACATACACAAATTAGCAATGATTCAAGGTTGACAACGTTGAAACGTAAGGCTAGAGTTCCAATCATTTAGTATAGTGTCATTTTTGCCATCGATGCAAACTACGTTTATGAGCTAAAGAAATTAGATAACCATAATGTTCACAAAATCGCTTTTCTATTGACATTTATCCTGACTCGTGGACTATTTTGACCTTCTACTGCTAGCATAGTGCACCAAAAGTAGCATCACTTGAACATTCTTTCACAATAATAAAGATAAACAGTAATTTCAATACATTTACGTAATAAAATCTAGTAGTGGCCAACGTTTACTGCCCTGCAAACACGCAGTTTCGTACTGATTCACGCAGCCACGAGAATGACATCTTTAGCTACTGCGAGCATAGTGCACACAATGAAATGTTGTCAAATGAACGCAGTAATTTTTTCAAAAACTATGGTTTGCCTCATACAGAGAGCTTCTGAAAACAAAGTTAAATTTTATGATAGAAATGTTCATTGGTAAATTTTTCGTGTATTCATCAGTTTCAAAAATGTAGTGTTATATTTCTTGTCGAATGACTGCAGTAACATTTGCTGTAAGCCCCCCAAATTTAAGATATGTCATGTTTTGCTGCACACACCTTGAGACTACAAACAACATTCCCTAAATCCTAGACGGGAGAACAGTAAAAATACGTCTTGTTCTCTCTACCTTCTGAACTGGACTGACTGAAAATAGGGCATACATTGTTACATTTTTACCTGTCGCATGTTTTGGCTCTAGAATGAGAGCGCATACTAAGACGGTAATACTCTAGTCATTCTTACACTGTAAAGCTATGTGCTTGTTTTTCTTTTCGAAAAAAAAGATCTAATGTTGGAACTTTTTCTCATGACACATTGCAGTGCCAAAATAGGACTACCCCATACACAAAGCTAAGATATATGTCATGCACAAGCACAACTAAACTCAAGAGTTTATATAATCCATGAAATTTACACGTTGAAGACAAATCGTTATACAATTTGTAGGGGTACAAGTTTTTGAAAAAATTACAAAACTAAAATAATATTTCACGTAATCATTGTGACCACTACCAACATTTTTGGAGAGGCATCTTATAATGGAAACAGTTACCATTATGTTTTCAATCTAAATCATTTTATTAGAAGCTTAAATGTGTGTGTGTGTGTTTGTGAAACAGAGAGAGAATTGACATTACGACGGAGAGAGAGAGAGAGAGAGAGAGAGAGAGAGAGAGAAAAAGAAAGAAAGAGAGAGAATATTGTATTCCTATTTATAATAATATCAAGGTACTTACGTTTTTTTATGGTATATTTTCCTTAAGAAATTTCAAAAACACATCCTATTTAAAAAGACCACATCGATAGAAAAAATACACTGGGGGCGGGGGGTGGGGGGTGGGAGGGGTGGGGTGGGATACCACAAGGTTGAATTGGAGACATAGTCTTCTAAAATCCTTCTTTCGCAAACGTAGATGTAAAGATCTCACAAAATATTACATCCAAATATTCCATGATGTATTTTGACCTAAGACTGATACAATTTCCATTTATCACACATTGTACGATTGGGTTGTGCGTTAGCTTTTTTGTAAAGCAACTATTGGTCAGACACAGAAAAAAACAAGTCTAACTTTCTCACAGTGTCGATAGTAACCGAAGGCGATTCAAAGCGAACGCGGTAAGAAAATATGTTTAGCCAATGAAATTACTTATAATGGGTGACGAAGTGATTTGCTCTAGGTAGTGTGGCAAAATAATGCCTATGATCTGGTTTTTTACGATTGCAGTGCAGACAGACTAGAGTGAATTTGCAATCATGCTAAGAATTCGTGTCCTGTTACATTTATTCTCACCACACTAAAATTGAACTGTAGCATTTATCGGCTCACGTTTTGAAACTGACAAAAATGTCACTTTTGACATACACGCACATAGGTAGAGAGAGAAGGGCTAGCTGAAGTGTAAGCCCAAGTGCATGCCAGTTATTTTGAAGAGGACATGAGTGAGCCTGAAACAACACCTTCAACCTTCACAAGACCAAGAGAGGCCCGAGCCCCCAAAAAGAAAGTCGTTCCGTACCTCCCGAAAATTATTATCGCATTCGAGAGACGCAAAAAGTGACTTCTAGAAAATTTAGAACCACGGCTTACCCCTACACGGTCACCTATAAAGAGTTCAGGTCTGAAGTACCCCCGGATAAAGCTGCAGGTTTCATTACAGATTTGTGGGATTCCTTGTTAGAGACATTGAAACGACAAACAGAAACAGAACAAACTAGCCATCATACCCCCTTAATAGTACCTGTCAGACATCCATCAATGCTCTGCCAAAGCATTGCGTTGGCTTCATTACCTGTGTATAAGGGAAGACAAATGGCTACAACATGCTAGAAAAGGGTGAGAAAAGAAAATTGGAAGTTTTTTGTGGATGGCTGGGATTTTTAGGGATGCTTATTTCACGGATGACCTACCTGTTTTCCTCAACGAGACCTGTAAAGTCCTTTCCCAGGTTTCAAACATACAAACGGCGCCTAAAGTTAGAAAGTCAAGAATAACAAGTGGTAGAAATGTGGGAGCACGAGTACGATCAACGTTTCAAAACCGATCCAGAATTTAGACGCATTGCCGAAACGCCACACGCCTGCCGTACGACGAACACGAATCTCAAGGAGAATAAATCAAGTACATCGATGTGTATTAGTTGTATCTTTCGGTGTGCAAATATGCTCGATTCCCTACTGGGCACCCTGAAATGATCACAGAACACATTGACGTGGAACACATTCGTCAATACGAAAGATTTATCAAATGCAAAGTCTTACCGCCGACCAACTTGTATCATCCTGTTTTACCCCATCATTGCGAAGGAAAACTGTTGGTTCCTTGATACTGTACTTGTGCTGAAACTTGTAATCAAGACTACCCTTGCAACCGACGGAGGAAGAACGCGCTTTGACAGAAACTTGGGTGAGTGTCGAATTGTTTCGGGCTCTGGATCGGGGATAACGTTTGTTAAAGGTATACGAAATTTGACACTTTCCTTCCACCGAACAATACCAAAAGGCTATCTCTCTTGGTATCAGACACCAGAAGACCAAGACCAATTCAAAGAACAGTACCGTTCTATAGAAGGCATTACTTTAGTAGTCGTAGAAAAGAACCAAGGAAGACGATTGTTTGCCAAAGTCATCCTCAATTAATTGTGGGGAAAATTGGCACAACGTCCAAGATTGCCCAAGACGGAATACTTGGCAGATCCAAGTCGCTACCTTCAACTGGTAGACGACAAAGTAAAACTTATGAAACACGCGGAAATCATCCGTGAAAATTTGATCGTGGTCAATTACGAAGAAGAGTCAAAGTTTGTACTTCCCCACGACTTTAGCAATATCGTCATTGCAGCCTACCTGACAGCCAATGATCGCTTAAATTTGTATGAGGCCTTGGAACTTTTGTAAAAATTATGGTTACCAACACAGAGACCGACAAGACAACTTCATACCAAATGCAAAGTCAAAGGACTGACACTGAACTATTGATCAAGTCAAAAGGTTAATTTTGCTGTCTTGAAAAAAGCTTTACAGACCTGACAAGATCAAGACTTTTGCTTGAAAACATTGGATCCACACAAAATTGTACGTTTGCCAAAATCCAAATCGTCAGTCACCCTTTAGAAAAAGTCTATCAAATTGTCTACCAGAAACGAGTGCGACTTCCAGACCACCACACCTTACCGTAAGGACACTCTGAGCATCTTTATACAAGGGGAAACGTTACAAAACCAACACGTCATTGCGAATACAGACGTCGACCTAGAAAGATGAATTTCACAGAGAAAAAGGCCCATATCCAAAACCATCTACCTCTTCCTCCACAATACCATCAGAGCAAAGTTCGTTCAAGACGACAAATGATTCAGCAGTTCCTAAAGATTATTTTCAAATCCAAATCACTCACAAAGTGACTTCAAGAAAATTGAGAACCACCGCGTATACGTGCACAGTGAAATTTAAAGACCTCACGTCTTAGGTTTTAGCAGAGAAAGCAGCAGATTTTATTACAGAATTATTTGACTCATTGTTAGACGAACTGAAAAGACAGATTCAAGTCAAAGATCAAGATCGCTTGAGTCTCTCGATGTCTCACAGCAGTTTGAAATCTCCTGTGTGGCTCGGTTTAGTACACCGGCAAAATTAACTTTTTCCAAACTCTTGGACAAAATTCAAGACGTTCAATCAATGAGAGAAGAGTTTGACATCACCGATGGAAAAGCGATTATTCACATGACACAGGTTTCAACTCCAACTGACGAAGACAATTGTTGTACTTGTTCTACTCTTCATGCTTAACAATAAGTGTGTATAGCATGTTTGATGCACCAACAGATTTACGACTGAAAGGATGTACCTGACTGGAAAAGCCTTGGATTCAACGCTTGGGCACAAGAGGTAGCTGTCCATGCCAAAAACAATTTGTGTGACGGATGAAAGAAAGACAAAGAAAATAACATGAACCCTGTGGGTTTTTTAAAAAATGTACATCGATTACATCATGAAAGAAAAAGCATAATTTTGTTTTTATGTAATATAAATATGTTGTACATGATTAGTGTTTTTTCAAAGGTGGATAATTGTAGCATCAACTTGTAATTTAAAATGTACATTTCTCGTACCATGAACTGTGTTTTATGAAATATGAATATGTTGTGCATGAACTTTTGTTTTTATGACATGACAATATGTTGCACCATAAACTGTATTTATGTAGCATGAAGAAGGAAAACATGAGCTGTGTTTTATGATATGACAATATGTTGCACCATAAACTGTATTTTTGTAGCATGAAAAAGGAAAACATGAGCTGTGTTTTATGATATGTCGATATGTTGTAGCATGGATTTGTGACTTTTTTAATGTGAATAGATTACACCATGAATGATGGATTTTTTAAAACATTGGTTACACATGATATATTAAACGTGTATACAACACATACAATGTCTTGTGTCGTTCATGATTCTCTCAGAATTCTCCACGCCACTGTTATGGCTGCATTCTCAGTCTCCTCCTCCTTATCCTCTGTTGTCAAAGTGATTGACAAAAATGTAGATTATCAAAGTTGGAAGGCTTTGTATCTTTGCCATCCATTTAACATGTTGATTCCTGGAACCAGCTATTCAGGCAAAACCGAATTTGTCAAACGTTTGATCGAACACAAATCCTATTTGTTTGATCGTCCCCCTAAACGTGTCGTATTGTGTTACAAAGAGTGTCAATCGCCTTATACCTTATTCCAAGAAAGTCAAGGAGAATCTATTTCGTTTGTAGAAGGCATTCCTCGCGAAGACGATGAGATCGTGTCTGACTTGAGTCAAACACATCTGGTCATCTTCGATGACATGTTAGAAGAAGACAAAGAAGAAATTAAACTTTGGTTTACACGAAAATGACATCATCGTATTGCTAGTATAATTTTCATTACTCAAAAATTTATTTCAAAAAAGTTAAGCCCATCGTACCATCAGTCTCAATGCCCATTATATGGTGTTGTTTAAAAGTCCCAGAGAAAAATAAAAAGTGCAAGTGGTATGCAAACAGTTAGGCATCCCTTGGCTAAATTATGCGTACGACGATGCCACTCATAAACCTCAAGCGTATTTACTCATCAATTTAAAACCCACAACTCCCGATTATTTGAGATTTCGTACCAGTTTGTTTCACCACTAGTGTCAAGAAGGAGGTTCTGTCATTTACATATCCCCTTTGACAACTCTCTAAGAAGAAAAAAAGCTATAAAAACATCCACCAAGTCTTTTCTTTCTAACAGTCTTCAAGTTGACTTCCATTCAATCTCATCCTCCTGCTAGATCGATTCGTGCCTGTATGGCATCAGTCGCAAAAAAATGCACAAGTCCGTGCCCATTTGCTAGAATAAGTCTTACGATGGTTTATTTTGACAGCACGTCAATTACTCCAAAACATCATTCACATACCCCATCAAACCCAACGCTTTTTTGAAAAACATAAAAGTGAGTTGTCACAACTGTCAGATCCAAGAATCGATCTACAAACAATAAAAAAATCATTTTGAAACCTGGTGTAAGTGACTCTTTAGGTAGTGTCATTATTCTTTCCCTTTTTTCTAAATTTTCATTTTCACATTTTCTATTTCAAATTCTCATTTTCAAATTCGGTTTTTCAATTTTTATATTTTTTAATTTTCATTTTTCAATTTAGAATTTTGAAATTTTCATTTCCAGATTTAATTTTCTAAATTTCATTTTTAATTTTCGTTTTTCAATTTATATTTTATAATTTTCATTTTTCAATTTAAAAATTTTTTATTTTTATTTCTAGCTTTAATGTTAAAAATTTAATTTTTGTTTTACAATTTTCATTTTCAATTGATCATTTTTTAATTTTCATTTTCAAATGTATTTTTTCAAATTTACTTTTCTAAATTTTCATTTTCAAATTTAGTTTTTCAAATTTCGTTTCAATTTTTATTTTTAAAGTTCTTTTTTCTAAACTTTCATTTTCAATTCTCATTTTCAAATTTCATTTTTCAATTTTCATGTTTAAATTTTCAATTGATCATTTTTTTTTCATTTTCATTTTCAAATTTAGTTTTTTCAAATTTCATTTTCTCACCTATAATTTTATTTTAATTTTAATTTTCAATTCAGCATTTTTAATTTTCATTTCCAAATTTTGCTTTTTCAATTTTCATTTCTTAAGTTTCATTTTCAATTTTGATTTTCAATTTTAGGTTGATGTTGCTTTGGATATAATTTTGTTGTGCCAAACCAAAGACTGGCAGAGAGAAAGTAAAATTTTCTGTTCAAGATTGAAAGCGGTAAATCTTCTGTAGGCATTAAACAGGATATAGAGAAAGGAAGTTATGCATCGTACATGGAGTGTTTGTACTTATTAAGAAAAGAATTTTCTGTCTATCGGTAAAAATGCGAAGGGTAGTAGTGCTTACCCACACTGTATTTTCACGCATAAATATGTTTTATGGTTAAGTATTTTGTAAACTACATAGACATAAAAACACTTTTCACATCCGCTTAGATCCCTTGGAAATGAGATACTACTCTTATGATTGCTAAATGAAACAGCAACAAAATCCCTCCATTATAATTGACCATCTTGTGTGATAGTATGTTTGTGGGTATATCGTGCGTAAGTAATGCTATTGTTTGAATGTCTGAGGCATCATTGAGGGAAAAAAATAAACACAGGAGATTGGGTTCGCATTGGTAAAACAAAACTATAACTTGGAAGATATGAACGGAGAAGTGTTAAAAGGAACATTTTACTTGCCTGAGTTACAACGGGTGACCAAAACAGAAGACGACGTGTACGAGATCAAAGGCATACTCGATCGAAGAACATATAAAGTAGGTAAACATCATCTTCAAGAAGTGAAAGTGAGTTGGAAAGGATATCCGCCTAGTTTTGTTTCTTGGATTGCAGCTTCACGAGTCATCTTATGTTGGCACCCCTAGCCCCATCCCAGGATATATAGCTGGCTAGGGCCTGGAGATGTCACCTCGTGTTTTATAAATATTAGTGGTTTGTTTTTGTGTATCTTTTCCTTTGTTATCCCTTTTTTGTATTCGTGTATGAAGAATACAAAGTTTATAAGGGAATTTGGAGTATACTTTTGGACGAGGTTGCTCTATTTTTAATCTTTCATATTATTTTTGTTAATTTCCTATTCCCCTTTTATTGTTAAGAACTTTGGCTGGTACTACCCTTACTTCATGTATATGAGACCTGTCGGTCGAGTTTCCTTGCCTTTCCCCTTTGTGTTATTATAGTTGTTCGTCTTTAGGTACCTCTGCCCTTGTGGTGTAGTTGGATGCTTGACCTTTCCCATCTGTGGTGCTATTTTGCGTGTGTTGTGTTGTATTGTAGCCAGTATTATTGTGAGGGATAGTCTCATCTATATCAAATTCAGCATTGGTTTTGAGCTATGTAAAACCTACAATAAAAGTATAAATAATATAGTTATAAAGAAAATACAATAAGGTGTCTAAATACTTTGTTTTGGGATTTGTGTGTGTGTTTCTGCTATATTCTCTCTTTCTCTCTCTGTCGGGTTATGTTTATTTCTAATAAGGTTGAGAATAAATTTTGGAATGGATTGAAAATTATAATTGCGCGGACGTAATTGAAAACTATATCGATACTCGGGTTCTATGTTGTATATAGCTTGTTGCTTGGAAAGGGATTGAAATTAGTTTTGTTCGGAGGTGATTGAAAACTATATCGAAATTTGGGTTGAACGATCTGTCTGTAGCTTAGTGCTTTGTGTAAAATTGAAAGCAGTTTTTGCGCGGACGTAATTAAAAACTATATCGGAATTTGGGTGTTGTTTTATATCAGGTTAGGAATGGTTATAAGATCAGGTCATGGAGCGATGTGTTTATCTTGTTTGCAATTGGGAGTTAGTTTGTTTTGGCTACAAAGTTGTTATTGCTTTTGTTGGAGTTCGTTTACGTTGATTCTTTGAAGATGCAGTTATTGATTTGTGGTCACAGTCTTGTGGTTGCACTGAGACGCCGTGGCGACCTACCATCACCAGTGGGACAGAGATCTTTTTTCCGTGGGTTTTTGGGGTCCAGGTGGATACTTGATCCGGGAATGTTACCATTGGAGTACAATCACAAGTCATCGACTATAAAAAGAAGAAGTAACCATCAGGCCGTTAAACAATGTAGCTACCTCTTCTTCTCAGAGTTCTTCTCTTCAAGAATTAAAAAAACAACCTCTGTGGATAAGGTGTGGAGAACGTGTCCCTAAAAATCAAATCATCTTTTTCTGCCAAATCCTTGTGGTGTATTGTGTCATTGGCGCAGCCTTTGGAAATCTGAGCTTGCAATAAACAATTGTGGACTATTTTACTCAGCAGTTATATTGGTTATCTCTTCCCAGTCCTTCGTTGAAATACACCGACAGTAATACAAGCCCCCAAATTCACTAGTTTGAAAAAGAAACGGCCACTAAATAGTGTACCCCTTCTCACTCTACCTATATGCGTGTATGTCAAAAGTGACAAGATTTTTTGTCAGTTTCAAAACGGGAACCGATAAATGTTACAGTTCAATATTTAGTGAGGTGACAATAAATGTAACAGGACACGAATTCTTAATTAACATAATTGCAAATTCACTCTAGTTCGTTTGCACTGCAATCGTAAAAAAACAGATCATAGGCATTATTTTGCCACACTACCTAGAGCAAAACTCTTCGTTCCTCATTATCAGTAATTGCATTGGCTAAAAATATTTTCTTACCGCGTTCGCTTTGAATCGCGTTCGGTTACTATTGACACTGTGAGAAAGTTAGACGTGTTTTTCTGTGCCTGACCGAAAATCGCTTTACAAAAAAGCTAACGCACAATCGAATCGTACAATGTGTGATCAATGGAAATTGTATCAGTCTTAGGTCAAAATACATCATGGAATTTTTGGATGTAATATTTTGTGAGAACTTTACGTTTTCGAAAGAAGGGTTTTAGTAGACTATATCAATTGAAAAGTGGTTTTGTGAACATTATGGTTATCTAATTTGTTTAGCTCAGAAACGTAGTTTGCATCGATGGCAAAAATGACACTGTACTAAGTAGTTAGAGCTTTAGTCTTATGTTTCAACGTTGTCAACCTTGAATCATTGCCAATTGTTGTATGTTTGTGTGGTGCGCATAGTGCATGTTGTTGACAAGTAAAACTTAAAACCCCTTTACCCCTTCTCTTCTTATAGTATGTTTCTATGTAAGGGTATAGTAGTGTGTCTATAAACACCCCTATCCGTGCCTACCTGTGTGAGATTGCATAGTATGTTTGTGTGAGGGTATATTATGTTTGTGTGAGGGAATAGCGTGTGTATAAACACTCCTACTCTTTTTGTTGGAGTGTAGGGGTGTGAGTTTGGATTGTAATAAAAAGAGGGTACTGGATTGCAGGGGGTGTGCTTGGATAGTATTAACATTACTATTCCTTTTGTCGCTATAAACTTTTCGACCCATTATCATTTAACAATTTTAACGTTACCATTCCCTTTTGTTCCTATACATTTTCGACCCTTTTTTCCTTAGCAATTTTTATATTACCAGTCCCGTATGACCCCATAAACACTTTTGACCCCAAAGTGCCATCTACATGCTAATTTCCCGTTTGGGTCTATAAACCTTCCCCATGTTAAATTCCCGTTTGGGAATATAAACCTTCCCATGTGAAATTCCCATATAAGTCCCAAGTGCCCTCTCCATGTTCATTTCCCGTATGGGTCCTAAATGCTCTCTCAGTGTCCATTTTTCGTGTGGGTCTCAAGTGCCCTGTCCATGTTTATTTGGAAACAAAATCTCTCTGTTTGATTAAATAACCATCAGAGAGAGAGAGAGAGAGAGAGAGAGAGAGAGAGAGAGAGAGAGAGAGAGAGAGAGAGAGAAAAGCTGGTCAGTTTTCGTTTGATAGAAAAACAACAGGAATAAACAGAAAAGAAAAAACTAGCAAACAAACATACAAAACAATTTATTATGAATACCTTAATCTTTGATGTCTGCTGTTAGTATTTGCTGCTAAACAAAACGTTTGAAAGGATTATAAATTAAATGATAAATAGGTATATTTTCCAGTACCAAATGCATATATTAATCACAGTGTACGATTAGACAAATTAAGGCATGGGGGTACAATTACACGTAATCAGTTTTCAATAGATGAATATTTCGCTCGACACATTTCATTTTAATGATTAGGCTTAAATGCTATAGTAATTGGAACTCTAATGTGATAATCAAAACTGTCGCACAAAGGATCCCGGACTGTTATCTCTAATACAACAAGACAGTGTGCGGCAGGCTGGTCTGATCTCTAATGCAAAAACATACTTTTGTTTAAAAATTGCATCAGACCCCTGTATGTTTGGAGAGAAACCCGTCGGATTACAAATCAAGATCTGTTTAGTATATATGTATTGTATCAACTTTCGGTATGAAAACAGCTTGACTGAGGCATAATCAATGCGAAACGTATAAATAAGTTTGTTATGCGGGGCGTCACAAAGGAGAAAATAGGAATTTGAGGTACGGTAAATGTAGATTTTAGATACTAGATGATATTATCGTGAATGGACGAGTAATCTTCTTTCCATGTTTCTAGAAGAATACAAAGGAAAACTAAATATATGCACCAAGCTGTAATGAAAATTCTCAAAAAGACCCGAAAAGATCTTGGATTATTTTCTTGTTGCAATACATCCTCATCCCTAACTTTATTGGGCCTCTTCCTGGTGAACCGAGTAAATTACGCAATACCGTTTGGCACTGATTTGAGCAGGAAGAAGAAGCCTGTTGCCGAGAGAAGGAGATAAAGGCAAGTTTATTAAATTTGTTTCATTTCAAGTATTTGATAGTGTTTACATAAAATATTTTGCTTATTCAACAATCACCAATACTAAAAAATGTACTCACATAATGACATGTGCGGAGTAGAATGGGAATAATGTAAATTAGATATCGGCTTCCATTCTTGTTTGTGTGTATTCAGAGTTATAAAGACGTCCACCGATAGTCATTCTAAACTCAGAATGTAAAAATGACGTTCAAGATAAAGCCACTTGACAGGGACTGGCGATTTTATAAAGGCAATGTAATTGTGTCACTGATTAAAAGTTTAAACTGTAGACGATTGTTTTAAATTCCTAATTAATTCAAATAGTCTTGATTCCTCTTATAACTTTTTGTTTTGCATAAAATATTCGACCTCAAGGTGATAAACGTCCTGACAGCGTCGAAATATGACGCAGAATCCAAGATAGTTAAAATCAGTGTTTAACTACGTTACTTTCTGCAAACTTTTTATAGAAAGAGGATATATGTAGATAAAAGACGTTTTAGCTCAAGCAGAAACTCGTATAAACAAATTTTTTTTATTATCATTGAACATGAGTCTGAAGACGCTTTTTGAAAATACATGTATTTTTATAGTTCATTCATCTGATATGTCTACCTAGAAACTAAATAGCTGTCCTTCCTCTCTTTTACAAACTGACACAACAGTAGGAATCCATTAGTGATTATATTGGATCTCTTTCAGCCATGTTGGAAACTTTTAAAATATCTATAATTAATCTTTAAGAGTAATAGGCATTTTTCTGTATTTTTACAGATCCACGATTCTTATTTGTTCATTTGAGCAGCTGTTTTACAATATACCAACATGAGTGTCCAGAATGACCGCCTTCGTAAGTATGATGAATATTTGCAAACAATGAGGGATGTTGCAACGTTTAGTGTAACAAGTTCTCATAAAGTAATAATGACTACCTAAATTATGCGTTTCAGTTGCTATAATTTCATATTTAAATGTAGCATTAAGTTTGTTTTTTCTTCAGTATATTTTTATTAATCCATGTAAAGTATACAAAAACAAATTTTAAAAGACGGAAGAAGAAGAGAAAATGTGAAAGAAGAAGAGATAAAGAATGATCTCATTCTTCTAAGGGCCACATTGTAAAGAGTGACAATCAGCCCATTTTTTCCACGTAGGCTTGAAGTTTATCATTCGTAAGTTCGATATCATTTTTACACTTTTATTTTTTATCCAAAATTGCTAGGTTTTGAAACAGCAATAAAAAAAAAAAACGAAAACCCCCCCCCAAAACAATGTTTGTTCACACCTGCTGGAAAACAAGAGCACTTCGTATGAGTTGAAGTAAGATCTGGATCTCATTTTGCTCTTATAAAGTGTTCTATTTTTCCCAACAACAGTTCGCTTGATTACAATGCCAAAACGCGTGATCAAAAGAATCTTGCTGCTTCTGACTAAAGTAGATCAGACATGTATCAACCCTTGACATTTTATGCAATTACATTTTATGCAAAATATTGTTTTTTGGCAAAATTGTGTCCAAAACCTTGATTTGAAAGTTGTTAATATGTTCTCAATCATACTTTTAAACGGTTTAATTTTGATTCTTTTCCATATGTATCTTGACATATCGCAAAAATACATACCCATTTTGATTCAGATTTTTTATGGCCGCTAAGTTTTTCCTTTATTAATCTTTCAGAAAAATGTGTTGTAACCTCTTAATGGTTTATAATAAAATGTAATGTTTCAAGAAACAAGCTGATATGTCTGCATGCATATTTGCTGTTGTGATTTATTTCGCGGTTGATGTGGTACTGCTTTATGTAATCCATAATATGTAACAAAGTCAGTATGTATATTAAATGTTAAAAAGTTCATTAAAGACATACATTGTTTCCTTTCCAAAATATCCGCAATAAACACAATACCAGATTTAAACCAATATAGAACACGAAATTAGGAAATAGTTCTTCCGTACTCCACATATGTAGGGCTAATAAGCCTTCGTTTCTTTTTATATTGAAATTTGTCACTATTTTATTTTTATTTACCTCTTTTGAACTAATTTCACATCTTTAGCTCTATCCCTTACAGAACCCCATTGTGTTTAAACTCGTACTCTTATCTACCTGTATGTTAATCGAGATTTAGATGAATGTATGCGATGAAACTAGTTTACTGTTCGGGATTTCATCATTTAACGGTCATGATTGAGAAATATATCGGCTGCAATGTTATTATTCAATATTTATTGATTAGTGATTGTTTCTATACGCTTGTCATATGGCAGAGCGTATCATGTTACGATGTCGTTCGTCGGTCCGTCTGTTACCAATTTTGTTTCCGCACAATAATTCCAGCTGTCCACCATCTACAGAGACCAAACTGTGTAGATTGCTGGCACTTGGAGCAAGGAGAAACATTGTCAAATTAAAGGCCAGAAAGTTGAAGTTCAGGGCCTAAAAAAAGAACAATGGTTTGTGCATAATAAGTCGCGCTTTTGTTTACTAGCAACATTTACCAAAATTAGTGGATGGGTTGAACTTAAGGGAAGAAGAAACGTTTTGATTTAGGATTCAAAAGGACAAAGGTCAAGGTTATTGTTACTGAAAGAAGAAAAATGGTTTCCGCACAATAACTCGAATACTCCACCGCATACAGTCACAAAATGTAGTGCATGATTTGCACTTGGGTTGGGAAGAAGTCTATCGATGTTGTGATCAAAATGTCAAAGGTCAAAGTCACAGTCTCTGCAAGAAGAAAACTTTTTTCCGTCATCTGCAGTTACCAAACTGTTAATGAATTGAGCTTTGAGTAAGGAAAATCCAAATCGATGTTCGGGTCTAAAGGTGAAACGACAATGTCACTGTGACTGAAATAAATAAAATGGATGGCTTGCATTTGGTGTACGGAAATATATTGTAATTTTTGGGATAAAAAGTCAAAGATCAAAGTCATTGCCATAGAAAAGGTAAAATGGTTTTGGTACAATAACATTAGTTTCACATAGCGTTCCTGAATGAAATTTTGTGGATGGCTTCCACTTTGGAAAATGAATAAGGCAATCGATGCTGGGATTAAAAGTCATGGTCACTGTGATTGAAATAAAATAAAATGGGTTCCGCACAGAAGCATTAGTTCTGCATCACAGACCTGGACCAAACGTTGTAGATAGAATGTACTTTGGGTAAAGAAAATGGCAATCATTTTTGGAGTCAGAAGGTGAAAGGTTGAGGTCACTGTGACTGGAAGAAGAAAAATGGTTTCTGCACAAACAATTATCAGCTATCGATCATATACTTTCATCAAGGTTAACGGATAACTTACATGTTGCAGAAGAAAAAAGCCTATTAATTTCGAAGTCAGAAGATCAAAGGTTAAGGTCACTGCGACTGAAAGAAGAAAAATGATTTTTGAATTATATGTTTAATTATAGACTACGTTCATGGGCTACAGGTTGTGGAGCGCTTGCATTTAAGGTATCGAAGAGTCCTAGTGATTGGTAGGGTCAAAAGGTAAACGGTCAAGGTTTTTGTCCCTAAAGAAAAGAATGTTTTGCAGAATAAGTTTCTTGCCCAAACTTTGAAGATGTCTTGCACTTAGGATATTAAATAAACCTATAGAAAGAAATGTACTGACCCTCCCAATTATGTTCCCTGGAAACTTATTATTATCGATATTTAAAAAGAAAATGAAGGCAATAAAATCCTCTTGCAAAAGAAACAAGGGCTCCAAAATATATCCCACGAATTTACAAAGTTTTGGCAGAATGTTTTACTCATATGGTCAGAGGTGAATGACTACTCTATCACAACCCCTAAAGCTATATTGCCCATGCCATTGTGGTACAGCAAGTATATTAAAATAAATGTTACAACTTTTATAAAAACTGCAAAGTTTATTGTCTTTACTAATGATATAGTCACTCCCAATGGTAAATTTCTCATTTATGGCAAAATTTAAAAAAACGTATACTATCAATATATCTTTTATGGAATGGTATGGCCTTCATGATAATATTTAATAGTGTGGAATTCTTGATGCTATGGAATGATATGAAATTCTTGATGCTATTTAATGGTATGGAAATATTGATGCCCCACATAGGTCTTAAAAGAACATTATGAAAAATAGACGAAAACTTTAAGCCCAAAAAGCACAAATATTATGAAATACTAAGAAAGCTTGAAAAAGTATCAAAACATTTCAATGACATAATCCTTGAAAAATATAGAGAATTAACATTTAAAGTATAAATGAATGGAATGTTGCACTATATCAGAATTACCAATACGATTATTGTAAGATACATTTACTACCTTTCAGAGTTATAGAGGATGCAACCTTCTGAATTTTCAGTTCAGTATCATTCATCAAAAAAGTCTATACAAATAGTAGATTGTTGAAAATAAAAATGTCAGCAACATTGTGTAATGGGCAGTCAGAAACATTGGCACATTTAGTTTTCGATCGTCCTATTGTTGCAGAAACAATGCTACTTAATTGCACATAACTACTGAGCGATTAACGTGGTATGCAAATGGATTTAATTAATAATGCTAGTCTATTTCTCTTAAGAATTCCATTGCTACTTCTTTCAGTTGTTGCATATAAAAATTTCAAGTTGTACAAATATATTGAACTTTATTCTGCATATTATTATTTCTCGGCAAAAACAGAAAAATAAGAAACGGATGGAAACATTAAACACAGCATTGACTTAATAAGCACATTTATTAAATGTATATTTAATCATAATATTGTTTGTTTATGCAATGTGAAACCACTTTATTCATCCAAGTCAACTGTGTGGTATATATATATCCTGTTTTGTCTCCTGTATATTTACATTATTAACCACAAAAACCTATAGATTTTGGGGTCTCAAGGTCAGAGATCACGATCATGTTAAGTCTAATAAGAGCGCTCACACACACACACACACACACACACACACACACACACACACACACACACACACACACACATATATATATATATATATATATATGACTGTTATGCCTCCTGTATATTTACATTATAAATCACAAATAACCAATATATTTTGGAGTCTAAAGGTCAGAGGTCACAGTCATGATGAGTCTAATAGGAAAATAATTGTTTCTGACATTAAGTTTATTGTGTTAAGCCCCTACGTTGAGGACTAATAAACACGGTGGAGGAGTGGGTTGTGTAATGTATCGTTGACGGGACTTTTTTTACCATACTATAGTCTATACCCTTTCAACGTGCTAAAGGAGGTTACAGAGACCATGTGACTTTTTCAGATGTTTCATGACACGTGATATAATTTTTGCCATACAATTACGCTAATAAAATCAACGCACATCCTTCTAAACGGAGGTTGTTTTCAAGAACTTCATTTGAATTGTCAGATATTTTTTAATTTTATCCTTTAAGTCGCTTTCTTGCACAAAACATAATTGGTAGTACCTATTTAAGGTAGTTTCCGAAGTGATTCCCATCCTGACAACTACAGTGATTGTGATGATGATGATGATCAACATTAAGATATGACATCACATGTCCTAAAACTATTTATAACTTTTCATTTTTGTATTTATATATTTTCATTTTTTAATAGGAGCAGAGATGGACGTGAATCCCTCATTAAGGAAGGCAATAGTGGTGCATCACATAATTCAAGTGGTTGCCAACATCATTTGTGGAGCAGTGTCCATAAATTATTGGTTATTTTATATCCTCCTTACGGTAAGACATTACCGGAAATGTTGCAATGTCAGTCACATCAATGACAGCACTGAATTGTAATTATTATTATTATTATTATTATTATTATTATTATTAGTAGTAGTAGTAGTAGTATCGCTTTTTATGTTACTACAGCAACAGCATTTTAATAAGGACGATTACGACAAAGACAATAGCAACACCAAGTACTACAACTCTGTTGCTGCTATCACTACTGCTACTACTAATACTACATATATCTCCATCATCACCAGCATCATTACTATTACTGGCATAACCAATACCACAGTCACAATCGTCATCATTGTTATACAATGACAACAAACGCAACATTAACAGCTTCTTCTCTAATCACCACGACGACAAACACGCATCGGACTACTACACTTCCTGCTCCCCTCGTTTGATACCCTATCACCACCTCAGCAACAATTACTACACCATAACAAGATTAATTACTAACATTGGTTCCATCATAAGTATCCTCCTCCATCAGTTTTCTCCTTTGTCTCTCCATTATTCGTGCTATTTCCATTGCTACAACCACCACCACTACGATTTCAATTTGACATTTCATATACGTTCTTACGTAATTCTTCACACGCATTTGCAAATGTATGATTCAATAAATCAAATATATGTATGTACGTACGTATGTATTACGTTCGTATTTATGCATGTACGTGTCTGCTTTTAAGTACGTACTGTATCAGACTCAAATCAGAAGGTGAGCTACAATTCACAATACTAATGAGAAACCCAATCAAACTTCAACTTCGCCAATCTTTATTTCAGGCCATCCTCCCTATACTTTTGTTCATCATCCTCTGTATTGCATCGAAATGCAATTCCCAGGACCTGGTCGTTATTCTTGTAAGTATTGAGATGTTGACACACACACACACACACACACACACACACACACACACACACACACACATATATATGTACTATAATGTTAATACTTTTCCCGCTCATAACTTTTGTGGCAAGTGGTTGTTTTGTCTTCGTGAGTTTCCTTTGTCCCTCCCCCACCCAACCCCCACCCCCTACCCCGCAGAAGAGCTTGCATAACTCGAAACGATAGAGATATAAGGATCGAGATATAATTTATTTCTATCGAGAGAGAGAGAGAGAGAGAGAGAGAGAGAGAGAGAGAGAGAGGGGGGGAGTATAAGAAATTAGGACATTATTTAAAGTTCATGCTATAAGGGAATAGTAAAGGGAGAGAGAGGAACTACCTTATAAATTACACTAAATGAGGCCAATGTGATATTGTTCTGACCATTGCTATCGGTAATTTGTTAAGATTATTGTAGTGTATGTAAATTTTGTGAACAGAGAGACATATACCAGAGTTTTATTGGTATGTTCTGGCATTTAGTTCTTTGTTATTAAGATTGGGTTGAAATCACAGATTCATACAAATGAATCTAAAGAATCGACAACTGGCCTTTTGCAAACCCTATAGAGAGGGCCATACTTATGCGCTATTCGGAATTTGTATGCCGAATAGTGTAATGTATCATACAGTCTAATCTAATTTATCCGACTTAAATTTATCAGAGAATTTTTTTCTACAAGCCCAAAAATCAAATCGATTTCTTAAAAGTCACTTATTAACTAAATCTGTGTAGCCGACAGTCACCTTTATCCTTAGTTAATAAACTTGTTACTCGGGATATACAGATTAAATCATATTTTCTGCTACTCATCCCATTCCATTACGGAAAGAACACATTTGTTAAATTTTATATAACTTTACAGCTCACGTGATCAATTCAGGATTTTTATCACGCAATTTTGAAAGGAGCACGACAAAAGGAGCATGATTTCAATCTATTGTAAATGCTCTTTTATAAAAGAAAAGAAAGAAAGCAAAAAAAAAAAAAAAAAAACAAGAATTAATTTTCACCGGAACGAAGAATAGTTTTAAATATATGATAATGAAAGTCAGCTTTGTCATACAAACCGACTCTGATTGCATGCATTAACTTTCTTTCTGGTATATTTTCGCTTGAACACCATTCAGTCTGTGACATCTCTTCAATTCTGTGGTATTATTGGTACAAAAATCAAACTTACACTAACTGGTAAAAGTTTAAAACTTATTGAAGTGCTGTAGTTTTTGTTAAATATGTGCATTCTCTTTGAGTTCTGTGTTAGATAGAATGTAAGTTGGCGGCTTGTTAAACATCCCATTATTAACAGATTTCACTCTCATTGAAACAAATGGTCCCGATAATTTCTCTTTTGCATGAGATTGAAAGCTTTTCTTCGGATTGAAATCCCTCATCTTTTCTTGAGGTTTTAATACGTGTCTCATTTAATAAAGCAGAATGCGTGTCACTGTCTAAATTTACATTCCATTCGAAATAATTAGACTTGAGATAGAATTATACTCGTAGTTAGACGCCGGTTAGCGGCACATTTACGACATCAATAAAATGGACCAACATGCTTTATTAGAGGACGTTTTAGTGTCCACTTTATTAGATTTTTTTTTACATACGGGTATGAGAGCACTTCCTTGTTGGACAGCCTTTCTCGTTGATATAAAGACATTTTTGCGTAATAGTAGAACGGTATAACCGGAACGCGTGATTTTAATAGGATGGTGTGCCTGACAATATTGGACTGGTTTTCCCAATTTGATGCAAGTCAAAATTATGTTGTAATAATAGAAGAATGGTGTACCCAGCTATCACAAAGTAAACGAAGCAGCGTACGTAACAAATTTTTTTTATCGATGATATCATGTTCCCTTTCCACTTCCCGTGCATACATAGTGGGTAGGGCGGTGGGGGATCGGCAGAAACATAGAAATCAGCAGTTTTAAACAAAACGCATGTTCAAATAAGAAACTAACAATAATTTGCTTCAAATGGATTGATCTTATTTGCTCCATAGACATCCTTCTTAAGTCAGACCAAATACGTTAGACATTTTATAGGGTTGGCTCAAAATAGATTTGTTCAAACCTTCATTGTTAATGCAAGCAGCTAAAGTTAGGGGCGACAATTCAGGGAGCTCTGCATAATTAATTGTCATGAATTATACTTTGCATTTGTTTTTGTTTTTTTTATTTTCTTTCTCTTTGATTTAAAATAGCGACAAATCATGAAATTAATATTGTGTGAACAGTAAAGAGGCTGAAAATCTCGTTTGAAGAAGGCCAAACTTTGACGTACGTAGGGATTTCCTTGTTTAAACATAGAGCTTGACGACGAGTAATATGGTCACATGACACATCTAACTGTGCTCTTATGTGAAAATAGTAGGTAGATCTCGAAAGAGTGTATTTCGATGCTTTCACGTTAATTTCTGTGGTAATAAAAAGACTATTTACCGCTGTTGCCATAGAATGAAATGAGGTTTTTTCTTCACAGTAATGCATTCTTCTATTAGTAAAGCAATTTTGATCAGCTATTTTAGAGCAATAGAGCAAGCGAGCCATTTGATTGTTATGTAATGGGATCGTGAGGATTATCTCAATGTATTACCGAATGAAACTTTACGATATAAAGTTATTTCTCTTGATCGATTGATCGATATATCCAGCAATCATAATTGCTTTGGCAAAGTATCCTCGACACTCTTTCTCGCTTGTAATTCAGTTTCCTAAACACTGTTGCATGTATGTCTATGCAATTTCATGCGTGCATTCACATTTATTAACACACATACAAAGTCAATTGTGGTTGTAATTACTTACAATTCTTGCGAAACTGGCTATTCCAAGTTTTTTTTTTTTTTTGGGGGGGGATTATGTACTGTACAGGCGAGATCTAGCCTTCAACAGAAATTCCCGTTGGTTCATTCACGGCACAGAGCACCATATTTGTATTCACTTATAAGCGTGAAAGAAGAGAACAATCTTTCATTTGGATTGATGTCATAAATGGTAAATACAATAAAAACTGTTTCATTTAATATTTCACTTTCGTCCAATTTTGTTCTTGTTACTTACAATTAATTGACGGTTACAAAATGCACCAATGACATATTCATGTCTAATGAAGTATATATTGTATGTTCTAGCAGAAAAATTGTGCGTGTGTGTCATTTTTTATTTTTGGGAGTAATGTTTTTAGAATTAAATTGCTAAAAACTCGATTTTTTTACCAATTGTGTTTACTTTTTACCCATTTGTTTCAGTTTTCAAGCAATTTCCTTACTATTTGTAATATTTAGAAGAAAAACTCAAAAATTGTTTTATTCCCTTTTTTCATCAAAAGTTAAACCCATTTTATCCACTGTTTACTCTATTTTTATGTGGTGCATCAATTTTTTTTTACTGGAATTGTTTGGAATGTTTTTAACACAATATTTATACGTAAATACTTAAGAATTTTAATCTAATTTTAACATTCAAGAACTAAAACTTCATATTTTTTACATAGTACTTTAAAATGAAACTACCGAATATTGTATTGATTTAATTCTGTTTTAAATACCTACTTGTTAACTCTCAAAACTCACCAATATCAAAACAAAGCTATACAGATCAATAATTTTAGACTGACTGGAATACATGTAGCAACAATTGAAAAAGAATATTGAAAGAAGTTGCCATATATAAATTATTCAGACAGTGTTCTTTGCAAAAGTTATAACACCTCGACAACACTGGGATAAAGGGAAAGTTAATACACCACGGTTCACAAAATTGCATCTTGAAGCTCACAGTGAGTACACACAATGAGATTTTATAAAGAATACTTAGCCCAGAACAGACCCAAAACCTTTTGAAAAACGTAACTACCGCTGCTTAAAATCTATGCACCAAAAGCAGACTATACAGAAACTGAGTCAGCCTGGAAGTTTTGATTACACGAGTATAAACTTTTTCGAGCCTTAGACTCACCGATATATACGTATATTTTAACTAATGAAAGAAAATATTCAATATGTCATGAATGAAATGATCAAGAACTACAAAAAAGCAAAGTTACAAATGAAAGTGAATGTAATAATCAGCATCCAACGAGATCCTGAACGATAGGATGTATGTTCAGTACTATATATACATGCATACATATATATATATATATATATACATATATATATATACGCAAAAAATGTTACAAATAAAGACGAACGATGCTTTTTTCAATATGTTTCAGTCATTAACTATACCATCGATCAAAAAATAAAAATAGACATACTGAGCATGACATTTTTAAATATTCTGAATTCTTTGGTACATTTCCAATAAAGGTTAAAGAGTTTCCGCGTTTTCAAACATAAATTATCAAATTATTTCAATATCTGTCAAATTGGTGAAGGGGAGAGAGAGATTGGTCCACATTGTTGAACTGAAAACTATATCGCATAAATACAATTTTCTACTATTTGAAGGTCATTACATTGGAATCACTAACTTACAGAGGTGATTGCGCAAACAAATGACTGAAAACTATTGCCGATTCCTTCTTTGTGATGATTGCAGCATACACTTCTATTCCGATACTAAATTTGAAAACCATAATAGATATTGCTACCAAAATAAGCCATCATTACTAGAAAAAACTTCAAATGACTATTTATAGAGTTGATAAATACAAGATAGATGATAGAACATATCTTCGTTGTTTACGTGTATTTTGAATATATTCTTCCGAAGTATGACACAGTAATAAATGGAACAAATGGACAGACAAAATCTAGCATTTCAATTCGCTTGTTATGAACCATATACGAGAGAATTTCCATTAATCATGCATAATTTAAAAGGATACGATTATCATGTGATTATCAAAGCCTTAGTAAAAAAACGATCCTTCTCAGGAAGTTGGTGTCATATCAAAAACACTGAGAGAGGACATTTAGTAAGACGTATTCATAAAGAAAATCACTAACAAACAGGGGATTAAACTTAAAATATACAGCATGACTTTTTGATTCATTTAATTTCGTGTCACAGTCTCTAAGTATACTAGCAAATAGCTTACAACACGAGAAATTTTACCATGCAAAATACATTTTAAAAATAATCCATCAGCATTTTTCAAGGAGAATATATATCCATCATTGTTTTTTCAAGCGATGCAAAAAAAAAAAAAAAAAAACGGAACTACCTCGATATACATAATTTTAGAGACGAGAATATAAGTTAAGAACACTGCGACTATGTTCATAAAGTTTGGTATTCAAACCCCTCAGAGTCAGGGGTGTGCATGACTATGTTGTAAAGGTACTCTAATATTGGCCGATCTATGTAAAGAATTTATAAATATATGCATTTTGAACTACAATCTTGATCATGTTCGCTATTACCCGCTTCAGGGCTTGCAAATGATGCCTCATTAAAGATTACTCACGTTAAATTAAATGCACTACCTGACATGCATATGCATTTGCTGATAGAGAGTATTCACTATGCAGTGAATGCAAATAACACGTCACATGACTTTTGATTCTGGTTTAGAAAATGACGGTCTCTGAAGGCCAACGAACAAACCAAGTCATTTTTACAGTATAAGTTACATAACTCTTTTCTGTGTTTCAAACAGTCACATACAAATTGTCAATCTTAATATTTCAAAAATGTTCATACCTCTTGAAACCTGGTTAATATCCATAACCGCGTCTCAAAGGTAGACTTTAAAACCCCAATTTTATTCTTGACAAATTCTGTAAATATAAATTATTAGTCAGTAAATAGGCATACATGCTTAGATTAGAGCGAGCTACGGGTTTCATTACAAAATCTCATAGTGTAATACAAACTAAACAAAAAATTCCTACATATATTTCAATCTAAAATTGTTAATTGCTATAGCTTTGGTGGGATATTGGTGAGCTTAGTGAATTAACAGGTAGGTATTTAAAACTTTTTTTTTCCTTGTAAAAGTTTGATGAAAAGCGAGAAGTAAGTATACTACTTATTAAAGGTTAAGAAATCATTTTCGCGACACATCGTACAATGTTCTTAAGTAAGCGTTGCTTTCAGACTAATGTGCCGTTTTGAACCTAAAACTCTGACGCTAAGCAATCAGACTGTACTAATTTGCCTTTATTTTCTCTACATTGATTCATTTAAAAATATAATGACTCAACGGATCGCGTGTACTTGGCGAAATTAAGAACATAGATATGCATCATGGTATCTCAGTTAAGTTTAATATACTATTATTCACGGTTATTTACTCAAAAATAATTTTAAAAAATAAAATACAAATAAAAAAACAGCAAACAGTTGATGTAGCTTCAATTTGAAGGACTGATACATATGAACTTTAGTTCGCTTTTTCAAAATCTGATATGATTTTAACTATTTATGCACAATAACAGTTTGGAATGACGAATGGATTAAATGTTCTAAAATAAACCGTTTCATCCAGGTCATACACACATCAAAATAGTATGCAAAATCCGATTGAGTGTGCCATATTACTACAATAAGGCTCTGTGTGACAAAATTATGACCACTTACCTTTTTCACGCTGGCGTAGTTACTACAGTCCAATGTTTAACTTTGTTTCAATAAGAACTATTATTATTTCTGGTTGTAAACGATTTCATTTGTCCTCTATATTAAGTTGTATCTGATGTATTGCTTTGCTATTAATCATATTTCTAAATTCTTGCATTTTGTATGTAATTACAGGTCCATTTCAACCCTATACTCAGTACGCTGTGGTTCATCACCGTTTTCCCAGTTTTCTTCCTATCCTGCTACCTGAACCGAGAATTGGCCATGTATACGTATTACTATTCAAATACGATCGACGTCAGGGTCATAGTCGTAGCTGTTATCACCGGCTTCCTGAGTCTCAGCTCAGCGACTTCTGCAGTTTGGGGAATCTGGAAGTCTGCCCGAAATGTCGTTCTCAGTGCAAGATCTCGCGTACGCAATCCAGTCGATGGAGTTGGTTGTGTTCCTCCCCCTTACGAGGCACCAGTAACGTTTACTGATCTTAATGGCATACGAATTTCGCAAGTTCCTTATGGTCAACCAATGATGACTCTGTGATAATGGCAACGTTTAAATGGCCAGGGACCAGGTCCATGTGATATCAGTCAAAATTCATGAAAATGACTTTAATTTTGCATTTGAAGGGCCTTATGCTTCTAGAAAGGAAATAAATAAACAGAGAAAACAAAATTAAAATGATACCAGAGTATACTAAGGGATAAAACAATTCTTAGAATAGCTCCTGAGACGAAGGAATCGACCAAACTTTTTAAAAGCCATAGCTTGTATGTACTGTATATAACAACATTTTCATGGTGAAATAATTCAAAAGTATATCAGAGCCAAATAAAACAGCTAGCTGGATTATTTTTTATTTGTTTCAAAACACTTAAATAGACACGCCTATTAATTTTTTTTTCCATTGCATTCTTTAATTTAACACTTCTGATCTCTATTTACGATTTATATTGATACTTTTTACTATGGAGCAGTAAAAGACTTTGCTCAATTTTTTAAAATCTTCAGATCAAACTGTTTTTTTTTCTGCTAATTAATACACATCTGCTAATTGTAATAAATCTTATCTTTGTACAATGATAAATTTGGCTTACATGCACCGTTTACTCCGATTCTCAACCGAATTTCCAAGATAAGTGCTACGAACTCTCTTTTGCTATGCTTTTTGAAAAATGAAAACATTTCATGTTAAAAATGAATATCTGTGTCTGTTTTATGTCTACTTACCGTCTGTTTCATGTCTACTTACCGTCCGTTTTATGTCTACTTACCGTCCGTTTTATGTCTACTTACCGTCTGTTTTATGTCTACTTACCGTCTGTTTTATGTCTACTTAACGTAGGTTATCTAGATAAGGATAATTTTGTCCTCTTTTGTTTGGTGGGGTTGGGTAAAGGAAACTTGTAATTTGAATATAGTCTTTATTATCCTTCGTTCAAAGTAAGTATTTACTGATCCATTGTTACAACTAGGGGTAATGTAACAAAAGAAAAGACTCAAACAAGCTTTCAAGATTTAAAATACAAATATTTAATTTCCTAAAATATCAAAATATTTCAACAAACAATCAAAGCGAAAGAATTAAAATAACTTACAGTATAGAATATCCTTAAAAGTCCTAAATTGTTCTAAATTTCACTGATCCGGAAGTTAATTCAAATATTCCGAAATGAAGTAGATTCCGAATGAAATCTTCACTGTACTGATGTTAGTAGGAATCAGTATATCCAAGTTTTATAAATTCCAAATAGTCCTAGTGAATATGGAATAACACAAGTTCTAGAAATATTTCCGATAATTCCATGGAGCTGTATAATTATTAAAGTTTAAGAAACAGTACTAATCCAGAATGTACTGTATACTGATATATCACAAAAGTAGAATATCCACACACAAAAATAACAAATTCGTTTATGACCTCTCAATCAGTGTAGCTATGAAGTAAGCTAGAATGCTGCTATAAATCCTAATATATAGTCTCTTACTACGCAGAATCGAAACAAAACCCAAACTACGTCTTTGACTGAGTATTTCGAAATAATTCCCTTCTAAATTACAACCTCTCTGAACCAATCAGAAACTAGGTTATGCGTGACATCGCCAAACAACTAGTGTCCTGACATTATTAACAGTAAATAATGTATTGACTCTGAAATGAATCATATAATCTAGGTCAGAAGTTCATACCCTCACGCGCTGAATCACATGACACGACTAAAGCTTCAGTGAAATATCGATCCAAATTACCGTATGTGTACTCGCGGCAAGACGACAGCTGTTAGACTAAGAACAGAGATTACAAACTAATAAACTATACGATTATTAAAAGAAAAATGATATATAATTCCGTAACACAATCCATTCATCAATAAATCAATATTCCCCTGAAAGCATATATACCTATTTATTTGTCTCTGCAGAACTATGTATCTACCCACCTACCTGCCATCCTATCTATCTATATGCATGTCTGTCTGTCCGTCCATCTATCTATAAAAAATAGTAGGTAGATTTTGGGTGTTAACGAACGCCATCTTGAGTGACGTCATCAGTCCAAACCGATTTTGTTACTTGTAACCCATTTTGCACCATTGTCGCTAAGTAAGTTGCTCTGAGATCTGGCGATTTACTATCCAGTTTTGAATAGTATCACTACACCGACCACCTCGGCAGACATGTATGTACGTTAAGAGATTAACAAAATAGTTCCAAACACTTGACCTCTTTGCTTCGTTTTTTGTTTTTTTCTTGATTGCTTACCAAGGTCAATCTAATATATGTCTTGAGTTAATTTGAACATAGTACAATTCTTCGTAAAGATGTGTTTGCGGAACGAAAAATTGCCCATGATGCTTCAGTTTCTGAGGTGCGAAGCTTTTGCACGTTGTCATATTCTTCAATTTAGGAGGCAAGTAAATCTTGCAGGTATTCCGCAAGCCTATAATTCCTAAACAGAAGTGATCGGTTTAGAAAAACACCGGGCCTTGTGAAGTTTGACTTATAATCAAACGTACGCCTAGGTGGGTTACCTCCCTTTGGAAGGAGTAACCATTGGCACAACAATGCAAATTTTATGGCAAAATGCAGCCTGGAGAAAACCATACGCTTTGATAACTACATTACAGTCAGTTCATAATGTATTTTCTGCGATATTTTCTCTAGAATGACTTTATAGCAGAATGTGAAGAGTGCGCCTGATACGTTCGAGGAAAATGTTAGGAATTCTTTACTTGTAGAGATGGAGCACAGGGCTGACAACGCTACGAGGAGATGTAGCTTCGCATATTGTTTAAAATTAGCTTTGTTGTGCTTTTAGTAAATTTGAAATTGAAACAGGCAGCTTAATTTAATATATACAGCTGTGATATGTTAATACATAAAGCAGCCGAGCTGTTATGCAGCAATCTCTCTGTGGGAAAACCAGTACCAACTGTTGAATAGTTTATAGGATTATATTTCACAATATCCAAAATTTTGACTTTAACTTAATATCTTTCCCTTGTCAATATGCTAATTTACAAAAAAAAGAAAAAAAAAAAGAAAATAAAAATAAAAAGTACTTTTTTTGAAAATAGGTTGGTGTACAAAGAGATCTACGTCAGACAAACTTCTCTCTCTCTCTCTCTCTCTCTCTCTCTCTCTCTCTCTCTCTCTCTCTCTCTCTCCTTACATATAATAATGTGTCCCATGTTTCTAATACTGAAATAAGATAATATTTTCCTTTGCAAACGATGAATTGTCTATATATTATATCACTTAACTTTAAGGTCCGTTGATTATAAACAGATGTATTAGTCTGTGTCGTCTACTCAGAGTTTATAGATTATATTGTATATTCAAGAATGCATTGAAAAAGTCGATACTTCATCCAAAGGTAAACAGTATTACCTTTTTAATTAGGAACTAAAGTTTGAAAATTACTTACTATCACTACATCGAAACACATATTTACATTTGCTCAGATTTAAAAAGAGTAATCATAGGCTCTCAGTAGACGTATGACCTTTGGGAAAATATGCCACATCATTGCAGAAAATGTAAATGAATATTTGTTCATCTGTTCATTATTTCAAGTGAAAAATGTGAACTGTTGAAACACTTTTTTTGTAACAGGATCAAACCGGGTGGGATTGGATCTATCAAAAACACTTAACACAATCACGTTATTGAGGTGCTTATTCATAATTCAAATCAATGATAAATTAATCTGACACCATTCTCATGGTCACAAAGTTCTACAAAGGATATAAGAAAATGATATCGTTCCTAAATGTTTACGATCAAAACATAGAATTTCAACAAATAATCACAAATTATATCGTATATCAACGGATATGATCAATATCTGGAACTTATCAACATATATGACTTGTGTATGACTCAATGTACAAGTATGATCTATGTATTGATCATCAACAAATATGATTAAAATGTGGATATATAATCAATGTGTCGTTCATCAACAAGTTTGGTGGATGCAGGATTGATTGTCACACATATAGTGATATTGAAAGTTTAGGTTCAAAAGGTAATATATGATGATATTTATCTCGTGGTATCCAGGCGATGAATACGAGATTTTTTCGATTCCACAGCTCGTGTGGTCCGCTCCTCTCGAGTTGCCAAAGGGACCTTCAAGAACTTCCCATTTCCGCAGACTCGTTGGTTCAGAACCATTGATCCCTCACAATGAGTAAACAATTATCGTCCTTCGAACCAGCGTCACCATTGACTACAGTATCTGGGTACATAAACCCACAGAGTTCGACGAGTCCCCGTAACAGCTAAAATTACAATGACTGAGCCGTGTAATATATGGAACGTGTAAGTGCGAATGCAATGATATACATTACTTATGCATGCATATGACGTGACTTCGTACAAATCAAGTTCTTTCATAAGAACAAGTGTACGAGATTATTATTATAAAAACCACGTTCGTACATGAATCTGTCTCCAATAAGAATGATTGCAATGTGATTATAAGAACTCGAACGTTCATAAAATGACAGTGATTTTCTTCTACGTTATGGCACCTATTTTCGTGGATTATAGACATTATGGCTAAAAAGCCCCTTTCAAGCTGACTGCCGAAAATGACATCCAAAATTATGCATCTGTACACAATATGCACAACAGTCAATGATATTATGGCTCCTTTTTTCCAACATTGTTTAAATGATGTGTATCTTAACTTTAAGTATGGTTAATTAACTCTGGCCGATATTTTCGCTTTCATTTCAAACGTTAACTTGTGTTTTTGTTTAGGACTGACATGCGTGTCAATATCCTGCCAAAATTTCCATAAGATAACAAGTTATGTATTTAAAAAATAAAAAATATTCACACAAAAGACGGCAGACATTTTTTTACATTAGTAATAGCCAGAATGAAAACCAAATGTTAAGAACATCACCGAACAGAGAGGTTTTGTGTATGTATTGGTGGGGGAAGCTTGCATGATGTCTTATTTTGTTACCAAATCAATATAATCTTCAAATGGTGCCAGACTGTGGTTGTGGAGAAATTATTGCCGTATTTAATATATTTATTTCCACGATTTTCTTTACCTTATATTCATTTTATTTAATTTTATATTTAATGTCCAGGAAAGTAAAGTTGATCCATTATCAATAACAAGATATACACGATAGTGATTTCTCTATTTAAAAAAAGTCCCAGGTCTTCCTCATATCTCCCCCTCCGCCCTTCCTCCCCCTCTACCCGAAAATTGAATAGCTGGTTTCTAATGATGCATTGACTATATTGTTCCTTGTGCTATTATATATATATATATATATATATATATATATATATATATATATATATATATATATATATATATATATATATATATATATATTGCTATGTACATTTAATCTAAAATGTGTATTTAAATCTTGTCCATGAAGGTAATTTGTACTTCAGATTCTGGTCACTAGTAAACATAATGTTTACAAGCATTTGAGTTGAAAGCCAGTTATGTTGACAGTTAGACTATTCCCCCCCCCCGATTTTATTGTTTCACGTCATGTTGATATAGGTCAAGTACAAATGTGTATAAATAGTTATTTGGTAAACAAATAATTCATTGCTCTTTTAGATCAGTCTGTGGCAATCCATTTGTCATCAGATATTACATTGTACCGTTGAAATCAGATATGATTCGAGAGGAATTATTTATTTAATATATATTCATTGAAATTACTTAAGTGCTCATTGACTTTTGAATTAATACATTACTTAGGACTTTTGTGAACTCATTCAAAGACATTGTGGATTGTATCATTGTGTTATATTAGGACATTCAAGATTATTGGAGCTCGTTTAGAATATTCTATTTTTTTTGGACTTGTAATTAGGACATTTAGGATTATTTGGAATTTGATTCACAATATTGTAAGTATCTCTTGAATTTAACTTTGTATTATGGGAAAATAAATTGCTTGTTGGTATAACTTATATTGTTGGTTCCACATTCATTCTGTGACATAATTTAAAACCTACAGTCGTAACAATATATATATATATATATATATATATATATATATATATATGTATATATATATGTATATATATGTATATATATATATATATATATATATATATATATGTATATATATATGTATATATATGTATATATATATTATATGCAGGTTTCTGTTTTTAAAATGATTGACCTGTTGACTGCACTGATTTGGTTGCTTATTTGTCAGAATAACAGTTATTGTGTATAGTTAAAATTATCAAACGTAAATTAGAGTTTATTATTTTTAGTGCAAATTTCCCCGCCTACCTCCTCAAACACATACCATGGTAGAAAGGTATTCCAAGTCACCGACGGAAACCACCGTGAAGCAGACGGAAAATAAATATTGCTAAAAGTGACCGACAAGAAGAAAATTTAGGTTTGGTGGGTTCAAATCTCTCCGAATATATCACATTTTATTACATCTCATACGATTCAAGAATGTACTAAACAAAATATCATATATCAGATATTCAATTATGCATTTTTATAAGGTACAATGTAATTTTACAGGTAATAATAACATTTTTTGAAACTTGTATTTGTTTCTGAATCTTTTGGACTAAGATTTGTGTGGGTTGAGTTTATAAATAGTTTGCTACGTTTATTTTGTAATGTTAGTTGTAGATTTGGACATATTTGACAGTAGAGGGGCATATGTTTCATTATTACAAAGTAGCTTTTATTCTTCACTCTTTCAATAGTTTTTGAACGTTTTTAGGAGGTTGTAGGCAGTGACGTACTAAGGGTTAATGGCGCCCAGGGCGACGATGATGGCCCAAAGAGCCAGAATACGAGGCCCTAATTTTTATCAGCTGTTTTGGCGCCCTAAGCCCTCTGGCGCCCGGGGCAACCGCGCCGTCCGCCCCTCCCTTCCCCTCGTTGGTATGCTACAGGTTGTAGGAATGTTATATCATGACGTTAAACAACAACCTTGAAGTAACATTCCTGAAAATTCACCAAATCGTGTTGCCACAACGTAACCCCCCCCCCATAACAATGAAACAACATTGCTGCAACATTGTATTTGTAACGGGGAAAAAGAGAGGAAAATAATAATAATAATAATAATAATAATAATAATAATAATAATTATATATAAGGTTCAGGGAAAGTTCGAACCGTTGCTCTTACTTTTAGTTGTGACTAAATGATGAACAGTCTCACTTTTACACCATCTTGACTGCATATTTAAGTGTTTGACAATTTACTATATATAGATAGCATGTGGGCTAGTGAGGTTCTTTAGGGTAGCAATATATATATATATATATATATATATATATATATATATACATGTAAACTGCATCTATCCCGGACTGTTTTTGTTTCTTTTTATGCAGGAAAAAAGATTTTATACATATCGTTCCATTAAAAGTAGAACTTTTTTTGTTTCTATTTATACAGGAAAAAAGATTTTATACATATCGTTCCATTAAAAGTAGAACTATTTTTGTTTCTTTTTATACAGGAAAAAAGATTGTATACATATAGTTCCATTAAAAGTAGACTCACATTGTACAATATAATCCATTTTTTTCAATAAATATTTCTTCATGAGTCTGTGTTATGCTGTGCAAGTACCTAATGAGATACCCCTGTAGATCTAGTCTACTGACAATAATTTGAAGTTATGTATTAAAATAAAAACTTAAATTGAAATAAATTAACAATTATGCTAACGAATATTGTGCCTTTACTGGGTTTAGTGCTGATATCACAACGTTAATGTATGGGTGTGATTCACATCATTATTCATATTCTGATCATGTTTGCCTGAGTTCTAAAATATATAGATAGATAATATATAGGTAGATAATGAATAATAAGTGCAAATTAAAATGATCAAAGTAATGAAAAAATACGGGTTATCTAACAAAACGCAGCTTGTTTTCATTGTTCTGTTCATTAGGGATGAGCTCAAACGAGAATATATATAAATTTGCATATATCGACTCCGCTGCTAGTTTTCGAGGACTTCGAATATGCGGAAATCAGGCAAAATTTGAATTTTTGATGAACAGACGCCTATTTAGGAACAGAATTAAGTGTTAATTCACACTATTTCATTACATCATCTGCACATATGCAATAGCCAATGATTGGATATGGTATAACCATAACAAATACTCTTAAATACACTTTAGTTTATCACTAACTTTGGGGTTAAAATCGGCCCTTGTGGAACCTTTAAAGAAATGCTTTCAAGCGGGAAGCTTCTGCACTGGTAAAATAATCAAAATTCGTGAAAATTATAATGAAGAAATGTACAATTAATAGTATTGTAATATTGATATCTCATGAACTTAGAAACAATTTGTTTTTATACAGTGAAATGTAGTTAAACGTCATTAAAGAAGCAACAGCATATTATGTTAAAGATTGTATCATATTTGATTGTTTTTCAGCATGAATTTGCTACTTATCGGTCATGAAAAGAAAGATTGTAAAACTTGAAACATAGGATATCGATGTAAACGATGATTTATAGGTTTCTCACATTTTTTGTTTCCAAATAATATATATATATATATATATATATATATATATATATATATATATATATATATATATATATATATACACGTTTTATGCTTGCATTCTTAAAGTGCTATGTATTCTGAATATATTCACAACGCAATTATCGCCTCTTATAAACTAGGTTTATTCTCATATGCTGCCTGTGAGTGGCCTAAGATTAAAATATAAAAAAGTAAAGGTTTATTTCTGTCAATTGACCTGAAAGTGCTATTTATTGAGTAATCACTGCGTTAATGAAAGCCATGTACGTCAAAAAAGGAATATAAGCTATGTGGACTTTTTTTTTACTTGAGAACTGGTTCTCCGATTATAGTGAAAGAATACTCAATTGACGAGCAGTTTTCGCAACTTTGTGTACACTATACTCTCAGTAGCAGGTAAAAACAAAATACTCGGATCTTGATAAAGGTCACGCCACGCACGTGTGATGAAGGACCAAGATTTCCTGCTTTGGCGTTTTGCCTAGAAAATCTCTATCCATACTGATAAGGAATGTGGGAAAGAAATATTCTCCACAAGTTTTCTACACTTTTACCACCATCATACACATTCCTAGACATATAGGAATATGAGAAGAATGAGTGTCTTGATATACGGGGAATGTGTCAATGGACAGCTGAATTAGGGACCGACCATTTAATATTATGGGTGGGTGGGGTGGGCGGGTCGGTTTTTCTTCCAACCAGGACATTTTTGTTTCTTTTACCTCAAGAAAATGTTTTCTTCTTTAGCAAATGTTCATTATTTATACAAATCAGGGAAAAGACATTTTACTTAAGTTATTTGGGGACTGGAAATTAACAAAATAAAATCCAGACTCACCTCTTTATTACCCTGAGACAAAACTTATACGGTCGGTCCCTTAATTTTGAAATATCCAAATTAACATTAATATCAACACATTCACGTACTAAAACTGGCAGCGGTAGAAGTAAGTATACGCAAACAGGGCGTTTCGCACTTATCGAGCTACCTACATGTTCAGGTTCCTTAATCCTATTTAGAGTCGAAAAAGCCGATGTTGTAATTGTTATTGTTTCCTTCTTACATCACATGATGTGAAAATAGCGTTTTGATTGGCACATTGCCACTTTGACTTGTTTCTATGACGTCATCATATACACCATGTCACTATTATCTACTTTTATTATATCATTGTAATTTCAGTAGTTATCTAATCTACCTGTGTTTTAATGTCATTTCTATGTTTACATTCTTCGTTGTAAACCAAATATTATATAATCTTTGTAAACATGCAAACATTTCTAATGTATATTTTGTCCTGTTAACCGGCGCTTTGTAGTCAGGAATGTGGGAATAAAAATTCCTTATTATGTATCAGTGTCCCTTGGGATCAGAATTTTGGGCCAGATACATAGCCTCGCGCCTGTCGCAAACTTCTGACCCATGGATGGAATTTTCCTATCCTACACAGATGCATAGTGAAGGAATATTTTATTATTTTATCTTTCCATTTTAACATTAAGAAAATAGATGTCAAATCCAAGTAGACTATAAATATGCCATTTTTTTTTAAAAAAAGGATGAATTAAAGTACGTACACATTCTTTGATGAAATATGTAATGTATCTGCAGACCTTTCATTTTTTTCAAGATCAAAATCTAAAATCAGTATCACAACTCTAGATTACCTAACATTGCACTCACATTACAATTGGATAAATCAAAAACAGGTTATTGATAAAATAAAGATTGCTAATATTTGTGATTTTTGTGTGATTTTTGCGGTTTAACGCCATTTTCAGCAACTGACAGGCCCTACATGGCGGCCAGTATATTTGGTGGAGGAAGAGCCTGGGAAGACCCGGCGAAGAACCACCTACACACGGGAAGCTACTGGCAAGCTTTCTCATATACCAACATTGGTCGAGAGGTGAGTGATCTGCTAAGGCAAGTGCCTTAGACCTTTGTCCCAAGTTTGAAAAAATGGATACATTTAAGAAAACACGTGCACTTGAAGTAAGAATATAACTATAGGCTCATTTTCTATATTTCACAGATAAGGATTGAAAATTGATGTCATATATATTGGTTGACTAAAAGTTATGAAAACGCTAAACATTTATGCACGAAAGAAGCACTTAAATAAAATAAGGAATTTAACTATTTACATGTTCCGCATTAGCTATATTCATCGATGTTCAGCTAAAACATCTTATGATGACACAGATAGGAAGGGAAATCACTCAAAGAAAAATGAATGTGATTTATGAAAGCGGACCACATGCGCGTCTACATGAAACTTGTAGATATGTTTTTCTTTCTCGACACTTAGTACACCTATATGCTGTGTTATTGTTATCATAATTTATCGAACGATACAGAAAGTTCAACTAATATGCATCGTTGGTATTTTAAGAGATGTTGCGCTCTGTATTTTTCACACTATTAGTCACACAATTGAGCTCTTACGCAATACCACTACCTCTACTACTACTATTACTTATAATAATACAATATTTTAAAACTATATGCAGAGCTAGATATGTGTACAATATTCAAAATATTACTTTAGACCTATGTGGCATGGTATTTGTAGACTGGAGCGTTTGACTTGAGATTAGAATATATCATGCGAAATTGTATTTTTGAAAAAGAACTAAATTCTAAGGGGTATTATACATTTCCCGTCATTTCACTAGATACAGTCCTATATGCTCAAGATTGCATCATCTACTAATTCAAAATCAAATCAAATATCCATAACCTTTTATGTCCTGGGAGTAATTATTATCAATTCGGAATGAGTGTAGCAGCGGCTGCTTTTGTCACACGCGCAAAGTGCTATTCCAAGCGACCGTCGCTGCGCATCTGCTGAGTATAGTGCGCTTCTAGGGGAGCGTGATTCTCAATTCCATATTCTTCAAATTCTATTAACTACCAACTCGAAATTCGTTGAAGTTAATCATAACAAGTAACAAATAAATGTGTTACAATAAATCAAGAGTCAACATCTGTATATACATATTGCTCATTACTAATTAAAGATCACCTTATTCGATACACACTGCCTGCTTTATAATGAGATGTTGACTAAAATGAAATCGCATACAGGCCGTTCCAGCTAGGAGAAAGGACTATCAATAGACGAAGAGCAGTTTTAAAAAAGAAGCATATAAAACGAAAAATCGTAATACACACACACACACACATACACATAATTGGTTTGCGTTGATTTTATGATCGTTTATACACTTGAATTGAAAAATAGGAATGGGAAGTGGAGCATAAGGGGAAGATACAAAAGTAATTTCGAAGGTTCCATCACACATTATTTTTGCCAATAAAAAGGGAGCAGGGGTAGAATATTATGGCTTTAAGTTAAAATGTATAGCTATCTTGACAGTACTTTAAGTTTAATTCATTTCCTGAAATTATAATCAGTTCATTAAGATTTTTAAATAGGTCTCTCGCCTTCATTTTGGAAGAAAAAAACATGTAAATTATTGAAAATATATTAAATTTAGGCAAGGAATCCATTGTTGCAGAAACTAAACACGGTATCTTGATTTTTTATTTGATATTTTATTGGAAGCAAAGTTATCAGAGAAGGAATAAAATAAATATGCCAAAAGATAGATGCAAAGTGTAGAGTTGTGTAAAATGTGATGTACATAAAAATATAATTTAGTGCAAAGTGTGTGCGTATATATATATATATATATATATATATATATATATATATATATATATATATATATATATATATATTTCCTGCAGTATGTATCTATTAATTGAATAAAATTAAGTGAAAATTCCCGATAAAACGGAGAATGGTTGCTCCGTAAAAGAAAATTACAACCAAATGTCCACCAGGAAACTTTATGTCTAAAACATTTGGTACCTACACTTCTCATGTTTCTTTCCCGATGAAGCACCAATAGCTATGAAACTGGATAGATGCATTGAATTTGGGATCTGATATGTACAACATTTAACACTGTAATAGGGACCTACATTTCTCTTGCTATAGTGATATATTAGGTTCTTCGATGTAGCGTACAGGCCGGTGAAATAATTACAGCGTTTCACGGAATTTTTATTATAACTTTCACCACTTGTTAGTTTCAAACATTTTCCATATGAAATTATTCGTTTATTACACTTCCTTTCGTCCTTTGTAATTATTTTGTCCTCCAGAGACATGTTTCATTCCACTTTACAAATCATTATTTCTTTCATTCAATAAATGTTGTATTCATCTAATAATTATTATTTTTGTAAATAATATTTTTCTTGTGGTTACCGTTGCTTCAAAACATGAGAAGTTAGATATCATCATTCAATGTTTAATTTACGATCTTGTTTTATGTGTGCATCACGAAATGATGGAAATTAAATTGATTTAGTATTGCAGATATTTTTTTAATTACAACACATCTATGCCTTTTCTCTTTATTAATGCCACTTTCATTATATTCCTATCCCTCGACCGTTTGTATTAACCAAATATTTCTTCTTATATGTATTAGATACCAGTGAATTTATTATTATTATTATTATTATTAGTAGTAGTATTGTTGTTGTTGTTGTTTTTATTATTATTATTATTATTATTATTATTATTATTATTATTATTATTAACAATGAGTCGGTTGATTCAAAAGAGAAAGAGACAGATAATCCTTTTCATTTGGATGATGACGCGTTGTATATGCTTCAGAAACAAAACGACTGCAACATACTACTTGTAGCAATGGCCTCAGAAAGTAGACACCAACAATCCTTTTTTTCGCTATGGTATGAGACACGTGAAATGTTCCTGATACTTCTGCAGTTCTTGAGATTAAATGCAACCGGACCCTTTATCATAGTGCTACGGCTGATTAAGGGCCACACTTCTGCTCAGCAGAAGTTACTCAAGATGGCTTCATGTATATCATGCTAATCTGGGACAAAACATGTAAAGTTCCCAGATGTTCATGATGTACATAAAAAAGATAAACTTGCTGTTATCAATGAGAACCAATAGTTCGTTTTGCCAGGTTGATTTGATATTATATTGGTCTAACCTTTAAGATTTAAGACCAAATGCGGTAATATACAATTATTAACAAAAACGGAGCCTACATTGTTCGTGCCTAACGTGAGAGAGCAACTATAATCACTAGTCGGAAAGATGCGTGAATCCAGAGAAACTAATTCTTGCGCAAAAAGTGGAAAATATAGGCTGTCTAGGAAATTATAAGCTGTACGTACTCTTTTGAATCAGATATAATCATAGATGATTTAAAATATTTTACACTGGGAAAATAAATTTAGTTTATTATTGCAAATATTTCATCAGGCATGATATATGCCCAATGACGGGAGATGAGAGCCTCTCATATTTCGTGATATTGTGTAATTTGTCCTCCGAAGACAGAATCTAAATAAAGCAGCACTCTGGAGGTAGCTCAGTACCTTACAATTAAGACCTTTTCTAATATATCTACAATAAAGACGATAAGCACCACAACAACAACAAACATTCCTTTCTGCAGATTTAATGATGTAGCCAAAACAAGACAAATGAGTCTGAGAGATAATCTTAAATAGAAATTAAGTACATATTCCATTTTTTAACCCATTCCTGTGTAACCGTTTTGGAAACGTTCAAATGAGTGCCGGTAAAAAACATCGATTTGGATCCCCAATGCTAGTCACCAATTAAGGTAGACAGACTTGTTATATAACTAAGAGTATTGCAACAGTTCACATGATGAAAATGTGAAGTAGGGTAACGTAAAAATAATTGCCAATCAATGATTTTCAACTACTTGCATCACGGTTTTGCAAAAATGGGTATACAAGAGCTGACGCAGCATCTCGTATATATTAAACACGTTCTTTCACGTGGTCTGAACATATGCAAAGAGGCGCTTCTTCTGCTTTTTCAGTTGGCAATGCAAGTCCAAACATATCTATCCCAGATCACAGGAATAGATGTATAGGCCATTCCTTAGGCAATGCAGAATTGATCGATTTTCGCAGCAGCTAGAGGCCAGAATTGAAGAACACCGCTGGCAAGAAAGCCCAATTACTCGTATGGGCTTGGCGATTTCAATCAGTTTACTTGTTACATGTCGAATCAAACAGTGTCACTGACCTCTGGAATATAGTCACAAGGAATCATAGTCAACAATCTTGATGTATGTTTCTAATTAATGGCCAAAATCACAAACGTATATTCATGTATTCCCTAACAATGACATTCGCATAATTCTGGACCAGATATCTGCGTAGCTTTCCTGTTGTGGGGGGGGGGAGGGGTTGCATAACTTGAGTGTCTGTGATTCAACGAGGGGTTTATGCTTTATAACGAACAATATAAGACGATATAAACTGTAATACTGGAATGCAAGAATAGAATTGGCAGCATGGCAATTTTGGGTTTATTCAACACATCTGGGTACAATAAGGAACTTTTCGAGTTACAATCTGGAGATGTGTACACACGTTTAATAGAGGCTGAATTGATAACTTGCAGTACTTGATTCTAATGTTTTGCTAGAAACAACATTGAAATAAGTGCATTCCCCATACTTAAAATAATTTGATGTACTAGATATAATAGGAATTTTTCCACTCATTAGACCCGAAGAAGCTATTGTTGACAGAGTCATTTGTGCTCAACAGATCACTGATAGTTGGAAATGTAGTCTGTTGGACCATCTTGTTTTATTTAGAAGACCCTAAACCTCAAGAGCATTGTCATATGTCGATCTTACAGATTGTGGATTTTGTGTGTGTTTTTCATATGGACGGGCATGAACAAAACACAATGGTTAGGCGTAGGATCGTGTTATGCCCGTTATGGAAGACTAAGTTGACGCAGATGATCGAATCACTGCATCAACCTATAATTCAAGTGTACGATTATAAGTTTACAACGATATCAAACAAAAGCGAATGATTGCACGATGGGAACATAATACAATACGACTAAGTAAGCAATGTTGCTTGAGCATTCTTTCTTCCATTTAAAATCAACGTGAATTAACGGCATCTTTTATGTTAACGTTGTTTCTGTATGGTCTTTCTCTACACTATGTTTTCATAACAGTTTCTATTAATCTGATTAAAGGAACGATGTAGAGATTTAAAATTATCGTGAATTAGTCCAATCTTATTCTACCCCATACTATTGTGTATACTATCACTGGACAACACAACGTCACAAATATCCGCGTCATACACCTTATGCACAACTTGCCACTTCAAGGACAGTCTGAAAATTACTTAAATAAGAAACAAATCGCAGACAAATCGCAGACCTTTTCTCTGCAAAACAGATAAATGAACATAAATAAGCAGGTTAGGCGCTTTCATTAGAATTTCGTTGTATATTATCATTAATCAAGTCGTTGTAATTTTACACGAGAAGGACAAGTTGAAAGTCTAATAAAGAAACGGATGGGTGGGTGGTGCATTTTACTTTAGAACTCAGCTGAACAAAAGCGAAAGAATGCCTAGCAACACAGTTATTTTAATTAATAATTTAGAAGGAAACGTGGTAATATATTTTGTGTAGATTCTTTTAAATTATTTGATATTATGGTTGAATCAATTTTATTATACTATGATGAAATGTTGGGATTTGGATTTGCTCCAGAAATTGAAATAGTACAGAATCAATTTTGTGCAAACATTCTTAAAATTCTGGATTAGGCTCAATATCTAGCTCAATGTTATGTCATGTTAAAAGAGTTAGATGATTCACAGAGGGCCAATTGGGTGCCTGAAAGTAAAGGTTTGGTATCGAGATATGGGCTGAATTATACTTGGTACGCACAGGAGGTTGTAAATAGTGAACTCTTTTTGTCTTTACATCGGCGAAGAGTAAAAGATAATTTATTGCAAGAATGGTCGAATCAGGTATCCGACTCTTGAAAGGCTGTTCATTATCGAAATTAAAATGGGATTAACCGAATCTTTTAGACAAGCACATTTGGAAACTAGATGCTCTACTCATGATCTGATAGTGGAAAGCGGGAGGGGGAGGGAGGACACCATAAGATTCCACGTCATCAATGGATATGCTGTTTATGTAATAATAATTTGACTGAAGATGAATATCATGTGATTATGGTATGTTCATTTTATTCAAAGTGAAGACGAAAATATTTACACAGTGTGTGGTGAATCCAAATATTAATATATTTTATTCTTTGATGCTTAATAGAATAACTCATACCTTGTTTAACCTAACGGTCTTTATATATAAATGTATTTGGGGAAAGAAAGAAGTCTGAGCTGAACCCTATGGCTATAAAATGAGTTTTGATATAAATGACACATCATCCAACTTTAACTATTTATGTAGACGCTCTTGTACAGTACAATCTTAAACACAATAAACTTTTGTCTTGTCTTGTCTTGACAAATCTCTTTTTCCTCAGTCGTTGTATTGTGACTGGTCTGCAAGAGTTGTTTGATTATCATATACCATGCTTAGGGGCACGACGTTAATAATAAGAGTGTAACACAACGTAGAGAGGGGAAGCCACGTCAAGACTTTCATTCTGCAATGGCTGGAGTAATCAATTCTTCAGAACTACACATCGTACAAGCGTTCAGATTCTGTAGAATGTGGAAAATCCAAAGTGAAGGTTAGGACGCCAGTGCAGAGCGCCATAAGCACACTGTCGACATGCGCTGAATAAAGGAAGCAGAAAATTTGTGAGTAGACTTATAACCCACAGGAAGCTAAGAATTAGACTGAAGCGGACCTGAAGTAAAAGATTATTATGATAGCATGAATAACAAAAAAAGTTTAGTTAGTCAACAAAGTCATTTTTTCACCGTGTAAAACATATATATTGGATCCTACATGAATGTTCCTTCTAAATGAAATTTATATAACGAACCTAGGCTCTCAATAATTGAATTATGCAAAAAGATTCTTAAATTTAATTTAAAATTAGCACAAATGTGAGAATCAATTTATCACATGACTATTGATTCAATGTAATGAAACTGCAGAATCAGAGAGTGAAATGACTTTGCAATATATTTGGATGCCTTGGTCATTATGCCTTTGTCTTACATGACGTTATGAGGTGTTATACATATAGAATAATTATTATATTGGTATATTTAGCTCAATAACACAGTAGTCATGTGATAATTAATTATAATAAACTTATAATGACGGTTAAACTAAAGGTTTAAAGCAAATCCATTACTCTTTGTAGCTATTGTACCATCTGGGATGTCTTTTGAACAATTTGGGAATTAAGACCATTTTATTCAAACAGTTTCAAAAAGGTTAAGCTACATTGCTAAATGCTTCTTCTTGAAGCGTAGAAAATCTTGTTCAGCAAGATTAATATGCTCTTAATTTGCTTTTGTAGTTATTGCTTTCCAGAAGGATTCTCAGATTTTCTTCATTGCAAGTATCAGGACTATCACAAATATAATGACAGGGAGAATGGGCTTAAACACTGAGGGGAAATACGGTATAAAACCTTGAACCAATGTTATAATGTTAGCAAACATTGTCTTCTAAACTTCTGTTATTGTGGAAATAGGTTTGTTTTCTTTTTACTCGTGACTTCTTGAAAGTTTTCTACCAAATTACTATTGTCGTATAAAAAAGTTATATTTGAAAATCCACTGTTCTCGCTTTTCTATGTAGACGATACGTCCTTCTTTTCAAATGTGTGCGCCCACTTTCATCCACACTAGATAGAGTGAATTTACACAAAGAGATCATCAAAGTCAGCAATTACACTGCAAACCGCAAACAATGAATAAATGATTCCATGCCATGGGTATGGCTGTTACATATAAACTTAACCATAAATTGTCATTCATTACATTAATGTACTTGGACACATATCTTACATATGTTTAAAATTCAAATATACTACGAACACACACAAGTTTCAAACAAGTGCAAGAATTATGACCTTTTTATGAATTATGGGTAAGATTGATAGAACATTCAACCCTTCAGTTATATATTACACACTAGATATGAAAAGAAAACTTGAATGTTGACCTTTAAAGAGTAAACTGTATATATGTTCTTTCCATATCTTGAATAGTATATCTAGAAGAAGCTGCATTTTAAGCAATGATAATTTGTAACTCACCCTTGAGTTGATCAACTTACTGGATACAGACTACATATCTTAACATTGCTGAGAGTATAGTTAATACATGAGGCTACTGCTATAATGGTGCAGAGGATAGAGGAGATGACCAGTGCCACGCGGTGTGCAAAGAATGAACCAGCAAGAAATTATATAGAACACTATATATCGCCTGCTTTGCCGGTACAGTTCATAATGCAAAATTAGCATACCCCGTTTATCAAGAAAAGTGGGTCACTACAACCACAATTCACATTATATGGGTACTAACGTAAGTGATAAAGACGAATGGCTGAATGCACAGATCAAATGGATTGATGATACATACAACAGTGTCTTGAAAACTGAGCAACAGGCGATAAAGTGTGTCTGGCGTACTTTGCCAAAGCAATTAGGATCGCTGGATATATATAACTGCAATATGCTTGAAATCTCTATTTTGCTTATGCGTGGTCCCTAATTTTAGCTGCTAACATAAATAATGAAATCTACAATACATGTAAATACAGGATGAAAACCTGCAATGGATCCATTACACTTTGGAGAAGAATTCTTTGTTCGAAATACATATTCAAAACCAGCAAAATCAGACAAATCAAAATGTGCGATTAATTCCAAAAAAACATTTATATATCCAGATATCTTTGCACTCCTATTCAAAGCACTAGTACTCCCATATTTTAGAATATGCCAATAGTGTGTGTCCTGATCATTTCATGAGACATATATCGAGGTGATTGAGAATGTACTAAAAGGGATACATAGATGTTGCCAGAACTAAGCGATCTTGACTACCAGAAGAGGTCGAGGAGACGTGATAGAATCATACTAAATTCTAACTTGCATATTACAAAAGAAATGTGTAGTTAAGTTAAGACCAACAACACCAACATGAGGTCACTCCCTCAAGTTACACAAATCAAGAAAGCAAATTGGACATCCGCAAAAATTAGTTCACCAACAGAGTGGTGGACATTTGGAGCTTACCAGAAAATGCAAAAACCGTGATAATTATTCAGAGGAGACTAAACCAATATTGGAAATGTCAATAAGCCATATATCACTTCAAAGCAGAGTATACATCAAGAACCTGAATTAATAGGTGTAAACAAACACCACATAATGAACTGAATACAGAGGCTCACTGAGCCTGCTTTCAGAATCAATATGAGGATCACAAAGGCATGAAGATAAGGAAAATGTCCACAAATATGTTTTGAAAATGTCTCTCTCAATACCCTTTAAATTATTTACCCTGGTATATGACTGGTATCACAACGAGAGAATATTGTTGAACTGACGTATTGTATGTCGGCTTGTTTTTCTTTCTTTCTTTCTGATTTTTATATGATAACGCTATTTCTTCAACCGGGTTACACATGTTTCCTTATGCGCCTCTTTCCCGGAACCCCAGTTTCTTTTCATTTTTAAAAATGTTGTTTTATCTATCAAGTTAAGTGTACTCGATCATTTTAGACTGCATTTGTGATTATACTCGTGTCTCTTCCAAATCATCTGTATCGTCATTTGTACAAGCTCTTGGGTCAGTGCTGTGCTGTTATTTAAACAAAACTATTCTATATATTTTCGACCATTTTAAAGGCAGGGTGGAATATGAAGACATTTTTGTGATCAAAAGTTTTCATTTGTCGACAGAAAAATCTCCATTATTTTTGGATCGACCCAAATTTCAGATCAGAAGTAACATACTCGGTCACAGATAACACTGATCCTCTGCTTGTTATAAAAAGGTACAAAACACACTATTGCCAGCATTTATTATTATCAGTGAAAAACTTTTATTTTTGTCAGGGTTTTTCCCTAATCTAATTTAATCAGTGATAAATAAACATTCTTATATTAATATATATATATATATATATATATATATATATATATATATATATATATATATATATATATATATATATATATATATATATATATATATATATATGACAGGAAATCAGTAACGTATTCAACCTTTATCCACTCTAGTCTTTTCGCATCATCCTCAATTAGATGCTTCTCTGGTAGGTACACTGTACTTACAAGTTATGGAAACTAAACAATCTAATATAGCTAAATTACACACACACACACACATATATATATATATATATATATATATATATATATATATATATATATATATATATATATAGAGAGAGAGAGAGAGAGAGAGAGAGAGAGAGAGAGAGAGAGAGAGAGAGAGAGAGAGAGAGAGAGAAAGAGATAGAGAGGGAACACAACCAATTAAGTAGCAGAAAAAAAATGCTGTTTATAGTTTGCCCATGGACAAATACTGACTGGGCATGTTAAATTGAAAGGCAGATTTTGTAATTTGAGAATTCGCAAATTCACAGAAATGATATCCCCTAACAAAGGCGAAACGTATTGGTATGTTTTGATTTTGTTTGTCACACCATTTGAGACTGAACGGAGTTGGATTTTGAAACGAAATCACACAAATCGTGTGTAAGCGACAAAAGGTGGATACAGAAAACGAATTTCGCTTTTTGTTTCGCCTTTAAAAGTAGTCAATCGGCAAACAATGTTTTCTACTCGGCATAATAATAAAGAATAGTACATTATATGATACGTTCTTGGCTTCCTATTTGCTAACCAAAGGGTTATGTTTGGTGTTTGATGTTTAAATGGCACAACAAAACTTTGAAGGTTGTATCGTGTCGAGGCAAATAAAGTACCTTGCCCATTGACACACTACGATAGGTGATCTGGGCTGATCTGATGTTGGGAATGGAGCCCAGAAACTTCTGGTCACGATTACAACGCCATAATCAATGAGCAACTACGGCTCCTTCGAACTAAAACAATTCATTTTAGGACATAAGGAATTGCCCTAGACTCATGCATACTATTCCTGGTAATGGTTCTAACACCTATTCTAACGGGTTTTATTGCCACGCGCCAACGTTTTACAGTTCCGCCCTTTCTGATGGCCCCTCACCTTTTACCAGGTGATGTAATATTGACCGGAACTGAAACCTCTGTATAGAATACTGACTGTATACGAGAGACAGAGATAAGACTTCGAAAAGACGACATACCTCGTGGCCACTTGAAGAAATAATATATGAGACAGATAATCTTACGAATATCAAGCTAATTACATGATCATAAGACATTTGCAGCAGATGCGATTTACTGTTTGAGCGCAGATCGGAGATTTAGGAGATTTTGTTGTCCAGTGCTTGCTTTGTAATCTAAAATATTGATTGCACCTTATATCTAGCAGAGGGCGTTTTCTAACTTTCAAGCAACTTATCTCTTGCGCATTACTCTCTAGTTTGTAAGTACGACTTCTTAACTTTTAGCTACAGTTTACAATGTTAATGCTCGAAGTGGGTATGCAGTACCAACGAGTTAACTGCATCTTAACTCTTCAATCAATGCAGTATGTAAATGTAACTAAAGCAGGATTGTACATTTAACTGAGAGAGAGAGAAGTAAAACGGATCAAAAGCCACACTAGGACAATATATCGTGACGTCATTAACTTACATCATGGTACCTTCCAGAGGTACAATCAAAGTATAACTCATGCATGACATTAACTTTCTCCGGTGAGAAATATGCCACAAATTCTGCAAGATGATCCTTTTGAAGTTTATCATTTGTTGAGCATGAAAACATCTTTTCATTAGGCTAGATTATAATTCAATATCCTGTTTAATTACAAAGCACACTGAAAAACATTGACCTACACATGAGCAACCACTCCCGCTTTTCGTTTGTTTTATATCTGGAAGAGTTTATAATTAATTGGGGAGTTACATTTCAATATTATTTTCTGCTTACCAAGTCTATCTATGAATAAGTAAGGTGATCAACCGTGCGTTGGCCTCTGACTACTTTTCCAGATGTTGCTCATGCCATACCTCTTGTTTTGATCAGATACTGAACAAATTCAGTTCTAAATAATTAATTTTACAGACATATATGCCCATCATCGGGGTGAAACGTACAGTTGCAGAGCACAGCTGGTGTAATGGTCACTATAAAATCCCATTACTCGACCAGTTTGCCTCAGTGTCTGGAAGCACGCAGCTGAACTATTGACAGTTGAAGGGAAAATCAAGGTAGGTTTCCTGTGGGCACCACAGTACAACTGTCTACTTTCTTTCACTTTATACTGGTAAACCTTCTAGTATGTGTACTTGTCAGCAAAACTGAAATTGTTCTAACGCATTTCTCAAACCTTTAAAGTATGCTATTTTTTTTGCTTTTACTTTATAACAAAAATCTTGTGTCCTAATATGGGTGACCAATGAAGTTACTTTCTTGACTCTACTATTTGGGTACAAAAGTATTACTATTTGCAGTACACTTGACGAAATCTAAAAAGACAGCAAAAGAAGTTGCAAATATTTCTCTCTCTCTCTTCCAATCTGCGATATAGACATCATGGGGATAACCGAATCTAGTTTACCATTCAAGGCTGCATTCCTCTCAAATAAATCGTAAAGGCATGAAATGATAATGTATCTCTGGTAATGAAGAATAACTAAAACTATGTTGTGCACAACAAAGTCATCAACACATGTATTAAGGGAGAATTCCACTGGGTCCCCATACGCTGCGGGCAGACGAAATGTTCTAACTTCTTGTACACTGATCGTTACTTACACGCAAACAAAGCAGCGATAAGATCACTGTGGCCCATGCGACTCTACACAGCTCATATATAATTAACTTGAATATTGGCAATACCGAGTGTAGACGACATACTCACACTGTCGAATGGTCACTAACAGACGATTTGTGCCGGACCTAAAACTTGTTCTACGTCAAAACATTCGTTAGATCCAATCAAAACCAAACCAATCACCTGAACACAATGCATGTTTTAAAACCTTGATTGTGTTTTGTAGATGCTCTGGCCATAAACATGTTTTACTCTGATCATTGGGTGGCCGTTTCGGGGACTTCGTTATGGTCACGTGAGGTCGGTGTTTAGAATAAAACGTATGCAGTCCTTGCCCCCGTTTATGAAAACGTCGCAAGATTGTGCATAGGTTAGCGTTACTAGACACCAGCACATCACAAATCGTAAGAAAGAGACTTAACCTTTAAATAAATGAAAAAATTAATATAGCACATTTTATTCTTCCTGTTGTGAAATAGAAACAGTTTCAGTTAGAAATACAATTCTCAACATTTTCTTCCTGTTTGGTTTGACCAAAGCTGTTTTCGCGCTTACACAGGAATATATTTTGGGTCATGAAATCTCGGTCAAAACAGTCTCGTCTGCCGAGATTCCAAAAAGCATTCCCGAGGACAGTAAGTCTCCTTTTCAAAGTCTAGGCGCCACTGAGAGTAATCAATAGTATTTTAAGTTTCCAACACAACTAGCTTCATAACCACCGAAAAAGGTCCAAGATCAGAGTGAATTTTTGTGGTAAGACAGTGATTTGCTACTGTTATGAGCCTGGAATACCTAGTAAAAATTTAAAAGATGAAATATATTGAACAAAATATCAATAGAGCTTTGATTTTATTTCCAGACAACAACAGGAGAAAAATGCAGAATCTTTTCGTTCTTTTCCTCATTGTGTCCATGTCCGGTTTGATTCAGAGGGCTACATCTGGTACGTTTGAAATATACTCTTTCTTTTTGTCCGCCCGTCTGTTCATCTAAAGCCGCTTTATGAAACAATGGTTATTCCGTAACCTATTTACATTTAGATCTTTGACAGAGGTATGAAGGGTCTGTTTTGCCAGAATAGATGGATTATAATCTAACCTAATGAAAGATGTTTTCATGCTAAAAAATGATAAATTTCAATGCTCATCTTGCAGAATTTGCGGCATATTTCTTACCGGAGAAAGTTAATGTCAGTCATTAGTTAAATTGTTTAGTATACCTCTGGAAAGTACCATGATGTAAATTAATATTTTCCTAGTGCGACTTTTGATCCGTCTCTCTCTCTCTCTCTCTGTCTCATCGTGCTTTAGTTACATCTACATATTTCGCTGATTGAGGAGTGAAGATGCAGTGAACTCGTTGGTAATACATACCCACTTCGGGCATTAACATTGTAAATTGTAGCTCTAAGTTAAGATGTTGTACTTACAAACTAAAGAGTAATGCGCAAGAGATAAGTTGGATGAAAGTTAGAAAACGCCCCCTGCTAGATATAAGGTGCAGCCAACATTTTAGATTGCAAATCAAGCACTGGACGACAAAATATTCTTAGTCTTCTATCTGTGCTCAAAACAGTAAATCTCATTTGCTGCAAACGTCTTATGATCACGTAACTAGGTTGATATTCGTAACAGAGATTATCTGTCTCATGAACTGTTTCTTCAAGCGGTCACGAGGGATGTCGTCTTTTCGACTTCTTATCTCTGTCTCTCGTATGCAAATCAATATTCTATTGAGAGGTTTCAGTTCCGGTCAATATTACCTCACCTGGTAAAAGGTGTCGGTTTTCAGAAAGGGCGGAACTGTAAAACGTTGGCGCGTGGTAATAATGCCCGTTAGAATAGGTGTTAGAATCATTACCAGGAATAGTATGCAGGAGTCTAGGGCAATTTCTTATGTCCTAAAATAAATTGTTTTAGTTCGAAGGAGCCGTAGTTGCTCAGTGAGTATGGCGTTGTAATCGGGACCAGAAGTTTGCGGGCTCGATTCCCAACATCAGATCAGCCTACCGTGATGTCAATGGGCAAGGTACTTTATTTGCCTCGACACGATATAACCTTCAAAGTTTTGTTGTGCCATTTAAACATCAAACACCAAACTAACCCTTTGATTGGGAAATAGAAACCCAAGAACGTATCATATAATGTACTATTCCTTATTATTATTATACCGAGAAGAATACATTGTTTGCCGATTGACTTCATTTAAAGGCGAAACAAAAAGCGAGATTTGTTCTCTGTCTCTGCCTTTTTGTCGCTTATACACGATTTGCATGATTTCGTTTCAAAATTCAACTCCGTTCAGTCTCAAATGGTGTGACAAACAAAAATCAAAACATATCAAAACATGCCAAGAAGTTTCGCCTTTGTTAATGGATGTCAGACCTGGGAATTTGCAGATTCTCAAATTACAAAACCTGCCTTTCAATTTAACATGCCCAGTCAGTATTTGTCCATGGGCAAGTTATAAACCACATTTTCTTTGCTGCTACTGAATTGTGTTCCTTTCATATGTAGAACTTTATCCGCTGCTTAATTTTTGATGATAAGTCAACTCGTGATATATATATATATATATATATATATATATATATATATATATATATATATATATATATATCTGTGTCTGTGTCTGTGTGTTTCTGTGTGTGTGTATGTGTGTGTGTGTGTGTAGCTTAGCTATATCAGATTGTTTAGTTGCCAAAACATTGTAACTTTGTAAGTACAGTGTACCTGCCAAAGAGGGATCTAAGATGGGGATGATGCGAAAGCACCAGAGGGGATAAAGGTTGAATACGTTACTGATTATTGATATCCAGTTATATATATATATATATATATATATATATATATATATATATATATATATATATATATATATGTGTGTGTGTGTGTGTGTGTGTTTGTGTGCGTGCGTGTGTGGGGTGCGGGTGGGGGTGTGGGAGTGTGCTACATTCACAATAAAAAGAAACACGAGACCCGAAACCCTGAATCACTACAACTCAGCTGGACATTAGGACATTATGTACAGTCACTCGAAATGCTACCGATTGAGTCTATCATTGGATGCATCTATATTGAACGCACACGTAACGAACGATACTGGATACTGAATCAGAGTATTAATGGGGAATTTGGCCTACCTTCCCAATACAAACTTATCCGATTCCAGTCAGGCATGTAAATATTCCTTAACTCTTTGCATGGATTATTATTATTATTATTCCGTATACCGCTTGAACATTCTCATGAAACATTACCTCTACTATCTCCTCCACTCGTAACATTCGCGGTATTATACATTTTTAGTAGATAATGCTATAGCTGGATTTAGATGCCACTGATTTCTGTCTTTTGTTCTTGTTTTGGAAGTAGGACGAGACAATTTGGTTCTCCGTACGATAAACGTGCAATTAGACAGATCAACCCATCTTTGATTATTGTCATACCATGTTGCTAGTCTGACAACAACACAAAATATACATGTAATTTCCTCATTGTAACACCCTTCTTTGCTTTATCTGCTTTGATTTTTCCAATATGTAATTCTTGTTTTGTAGACTCCCACTGTCATTCAAACATGTAATAGTCTAGGTGTTCACTCGGCTTTTGTGTTTAATGTTTGTGCTGCTAATATACGTTGTTTGTTTCTTCCCCTGTCTAAAAGAATGTATTAATTCGAACTTTTCTGAAACTGTCTGGCAGTTGCATTGCTACCAATATAGATATATATATGTATATATATATATATATATATATATATATATATATATATATATATATATATATATATATATATACTGTATGTATTTAAAGCGAAATACTCACCTGTATCTGCTGGACCTGTACTTGCACCTGGATCTACAGCTATACCTGGACCTGGATCGAGAAATCCTCCTGCTGCTGGACTTACACCTAAGCCTAATTCTGATCAACCTCCTTCTGCTTCTTGAACTTCTGATACTTTATACTATTCAAGAAACTGATATCAAGGAAATTTCGAATCTGAAGTAAACTCCGATTGTATGCGTTTATTAAAGCTATAAAGCATGGAATCACGCTTTTCTCTCTTCCTTCGCATTGTCAAATTATTTGAAAGTTTAAATTTAAACTAATCTTCTGCATCCAAACATTGTGTTTTATGTTGTTCTTTTTGCATGTTTTCATTAACTACTTTCCACTTGCATTACATACATCTCCTGACCTGGGGAGATGCAAATTTTAAAGCCAGCATGCAGATTAAAATCACGCTTCAATGTTCGAAGTCAACTGTCTTTATCAGGAACTGTGTAGTCGTAAGAGGTACAAGAAAACATTCATCATGGTTGATGATGCACGGACAGGTGGTATTACTTGGACTGTTATCTTTCTTAGAAGAAATGTCTGTGTAAGAGCCCAACAAATACCATGTCTTTGACAAAGGTTGGATAAACAGTTTTCTTATCCATTGGTTGCTTTGTATGTGAATATTTCAAAAGAATCGTTTACTTTATTTACTCTCCACTAACTATGTTTCCATGACTACATATCCGATAATAGCTCTCTAACTATCTGTCTACTTCTCTCTCTATTTATCCCTACATACAGGTATCTATCTTTCTTTCATTCTAGCTACCTTTTTACAACATATGCATCTGTCTATTTATCTATCGATCGATCTGTTCATATATCTATTTATCTATCTATCTATCTATCTATCTATCTATCTATCTATCTATCTATCATATGAACCAGCATTGTCGCAGTTGTTAACGTACTTGACCGATATGCAGAACTGTGCGAGTTAAAATCCTACCATAGCAGGCTGGGTCGGCTACCGTGGTCTAATCCCATCCAAGGTCCGTTACTCCAATTGCCGCTGCGAAAAATAACCTTCCATGTGTTGCTGTGCCGGTAAGCACCAAACAGTCACTCAGTCAATCAATCAATCTATCGATTGGAATACAATTAGTTTGACCTTGAATACAGAGTCCTAACCATTTTTTATCGGCAAGATGCAAATTTGTATTAGGATTGTTTGAAAAAAGAAATAAAACAACAGCAAACGACAAACAACGAGGGTTTTAAACTTTTCAAAATAGTTTCGCTGATGTAAAGTCAGATACATGGTGTATGGACAACATGAACATTTGTACTGCTATAGGTAAGTGATTGTCATTGTATTTCGAGAATTTAGTTCAACCTCCTTTAAATTAGGTAATGACTAGTCCCTGCCAAATTCTGTAATGAGGTGGTAGTAAGTGGCACTTCAAATAAATCAAATATTAGGCAAGCTAATTGCCACCTTGTGCACGCCGAGGTACAATTTTATTCCTGGTGCTAAGATACAGTACCTGACACAATTTATCAAGAAGATAATGGATTACATAAGAGTTAATGGTAGGGAAAAGAGTGGTATTCTCCCTGTCTCAGCAGAACTTTCGGCAGCTTTTGCAAAACGATCCCAAAATCTTCTCTCGGCTAGTAAAGTACTCCCCAAAATTTTATTTAGATGAAAGCAGGAACTTGTTAAATTCTTATATATCCAAAAACTTTGTTTTCATCCCAAACTAGCTTTCGGATCATCATTGTCTCTATGTGATGCGCGAGATTCGGAGGTAATCGTATTGATACTTACCAAATTGGTAAGTTTCTGGCGGACGAACATCCGGGTAAACGTGCGAAGAACAGAGTCTTATAACATAATAGGTCATGAAAATAACAATCGACGTTTCCAGTATCAATAAAATACGTGCAAGAATACTTTTTAATGCTATTCCTGCAAATTTGGAATGAAAAAAGTGAAGAAATCATTCGGTTTCAATTGTCTGCAACGTTCCTTGTGTTGCTGTTACTAATAATACATCATCTATTCATTGTGACGTTTGGAAGTCATTATTACGTGATAACAAACATGGGCTTGAGGGCAGTTCAAAATGGCCATTATTTAGATCCGACGTTTTTTTCTAGCACGCGATGTAAAAGGCACATTCCGATTGCCCAAACTAGAACACTCGTTCTATTAAGGACAACCAACATAGTTTAGACGGACGAGACTAGGGCCACATAAAATAAGGACTCCAGCACAGTTTTTTAAGCTTTCAATTAGGGCTAAGTGGTAAATATTTCCAAGCATCACGTTCGGACTTCCGCAGAGCACAGTTTTACATTCAAAAGATCTAGATTTTATAGCGACACTAGACAATTTAGACACTCCGGATCAGGCTTTAAATGACTTTGAAAGGCGGATTGGCAGCAAAAACAAATCTTTGGCGATAAAGAAAGTAGATAATAAAAATGCTAACGTATTTAATTTCCTGAGATTGAAATCAGTATATATTTAAATCGGAATGCAATTTAAAGGACCAGGCGTGTTCGAAAATAAATCGTTTATTTCTTGGGTAGCCCCTCTGGAGCCATATGGGCTGCTCACACTCTCCCCCGGCCCGGGTCTCAAGAGCGTCTCTACTTTTATTTTTTCGTCGCGGCTCCCGAAGACAAAATAAATTATAGAGATGTTTTGAAAAGTTCTTATAATATGGAGAACATTATACATGTTGAAATTTTCCATTTAGAGATACGCTAACCAACTACATATACCTATTAACATGCGTTGGGGGGGGGGGGGGGAACGACCACGTACGCATAGATTACATTGCTAAGTACTGAAAAGGTGTGGTAAGTGTTGTATAAACAAATACTGTAGAGTACATGCAGATGTGACCCAGAGAAAAATTGGGTTTTTCAAAGAAACGTTTTTTTTCAAGTAAATTTCTTGCCAAACTTTGTGGAAGGTTTGCAATTAGAGTAATATAGAAGTCTATAGATTTGGGGGCCTTAAGGTCAATAGATTTGATCATGGTAAGTTTGAATAGAAGGTAAAGGTTTATGCGCTTTATGTTTATTTCAAGACTGCACACCTTGACCAAAGGTCGAGGCCATTAAGACTTGTTGGTCAATAATCTCCAGAACCATCCATATCTTACTGGTGCTCACATAGAGGACTATTGAACACGGGGCGTGCGTAAAATGTGTCGTCCATTGTACTCTCGTTTGCATGTTTAAAACTTGTTGGACTTAGATTTGTTGTACAAAAAACCAATTAGCACTATTAAGCAAATACACTATTAAGTTAATACACTAGAGGCAGCCCAATGAAAGTTTGCAAGCAAATTTGCATTCACATGAATACGACTTGATTAGATATTCAAGCCACTATAGCAATTATTTGTTCTACATTTTCTACATTGTTTAACTTTTTGTATTTAATCTTTTACAAACATAGATCTAGCTCTCGCATCCTTCTCACTAACGTGTCAATTTAGGATACATGTGTTTACTTTGTACCTGTTTTGGGGAGTTTCTGGGCGCACATAGTCTAGATCTTGGCCATATGTTTCATTATAATATGGAATGGATAGCATATTATAGAACGAAATACATGTACTGTGTATGTGGCCTGTTTAAACATATATGATAAAATGACCAGACTAAATTATAAATGTAGTCATAACAGTAAACCTTCGTTCAAGGCCACTTACCAAGATTTTAACCCATTTTCCAAATTTTAAGTAATTTTAATTTTAAAAAATGGCACCAAAACACATTTTACAATAAATTTCATCACATTTGTTAATTTTGTTAAGCTATTTTGTAAGACTTTTAGGTCGACTTCCTTACTTTTTGTTGGATTAATTTTAAAAAAAATATACCACAATATGTGTTAAAATCACTGTTCATGCAAATTTTAACTTTTACCTGATTTGTATGAATTTGGGTCAATTGTCGTAGACATTTGTTGCCAAAATTTATAAATAAAATTAAACAAAAACAACTTGGCATCTGTGAACAAAACTGGACAACAATACATCTACATTTTGGTAGATATCGGCCAATAACAAGAAGGTCATACATAGATTTATTATACTGGGTAAAAATAAACAAGCTTGTCTTAATGTACAAAATAAAGACAATAGATTCTTTTTTTAAAATAAGCCATATAATCTATTTTAAAGCCACCTTAGGATTATCCGTACAGGCCGCACAAATATAACCTCAAATCATTATCATAGCCTTAGTAAAGATGATCCTGATCAAGAAGTATCAATAACACCAAATAATGATGACAAATAAATATTGTTTAGTTAGAAATGTTTTATAGTTGATAGATTTCGGGCTGAATACCCTGAAGCACCATATAGACTTTTGTAAAACGAATAATACGATTTGTAGATAATTATATGTTTATGGGTAGAGCAAAATCACTAGAGCAACTTGCTAAAATGGTAGCGAGGTAGCAAAACAGAAAGAATAATAAAAGATTAGCTTATCAGAAGGTATAATCATGGAAAACAGAATTTTCAGAAATATATTTATCTATACAAATATATCGGTTCGTTTGAAAGATTTAATTAAACTAAACTGCCACCAGTCGATAAAATTCAAAGCTCGTCGGATCAGGAATTAGTGCAGACGTTTATCAGTATGTGGAAGATATTATGACACATTTTAAATTAAATATTCTTCGCAGTTACTTCGTGAATAAAGACACTTTAATGTTATGTGATATATTTAAGAATTCAGATCTGACTGTAAGAATAATTATACAATTGACCCAGCACATTATTTTAGTACACCTGGACAAGCTCGCGATGCTAGTTTGAAAATAAGTGACGTAGAACTAGATTTTGTGGCAGATTATGATATGTTTTTAATGATTTAGTCTGGAATCAGAGGAGAAATAAGTATGATACGTAATGAATATGCAAAAGCAAATCATGAGCATTATAAGGAAGAATACGATACATCAAGATGATGGTCATACCTTATGTACCTAAACCACACTAATGTGGTTTAGGAATGTTTCATGTGCGTAACAATGTTCGAAACAATGTAATATCTTGGAGTGATAATACTTCATTTGGGGGAAATGTCAGAACTAGATTAGAAGTCCTGTACCACAAGAATAAAACATTCTTAGTGAGAATAATTCATCTACATGTTTGCACTCCTGACTGCGCAAAGTCAAACCAAGACCTCAATAATAGTATGGCCAGCCTTTGAGGCCCAGAAATAGTTTCTAGCGATCGTCGAAGATATGGTTGCTCCAAAAGAGGACCTTGAAAATTCGATACAAACATATCAAGATGCGATCCATTATGCTAAGAGCAAGATACCAGGATCACAGCTATGAAATTTTAGTGGCAGCCGACAACTTAAATCGGGGCACCAACGCCCATGTTAATGAGACAAGGCTACCCAGCACGAACAACGTCAGCAAACACAACAACCACAGCCAATAAAGCATGTAAAGGTCAGTTTTAATCACCCACCCAATCCACTCCTCACTTCGCGCTGGTGCAGGAAGACATGCACAAATTGCAGGCATCAAAAGCGCCGAAGACCACGATACCGACAAAACAGCACTAGCGGTCATCTGGTTTCTACACTCTGGAACGACGAGCACCCTGTCCTGCGCTGTCCTAGCGTTCGCTCTGATGTCTGCGCGTGCTAAAGTGAGAGCGAAGAACGGAAAGTGGAAAGCATTATGTTATTTATCTAGTGGCGTACAGTCGACGATCACGAGAGATTTCCGATTCCACAGCTACCGTCCTGTGGGGAAGAAACAGCCTCGCATAGTCCTCTCCTCCCGGCCTGCTGAAGGATTACGAGAGAGCCTCCTTATTCCGCCGAACCGCTGGTCCAAAACAATTGGCCCCTCACACTAAAAACATCAGACTCGTCCTTTGAACCAACGTCAACATCGACAGCAGCAGCCAGGTTACACAAAATCCCAGAGTTCGATGAATTCCAGTGAACATATTATTTATATTTTGTTGCCCTCTGAGAAGGAAGAAATTGTTTTTTTGTGTGTTGTTTCCATAATTGTACGTTTAACATAGTAGTGAACTTGGGATTGGTGATCTTGTAGACAGTATTAATCATGTCATTTAAAGATCTCATGGAGATGGGTAAACGGGTTGTTTATGAGGGGGAGGGGGGTCCCTTAGGAACTGGCACGGGAGCGGGATCAGAGATTAAAAGAGAGGGAGATAAAAAAGGAAAAGACAGAATTAGAAAGACAGGCAAAAAGGGAAAGGATGGAATTTGAGAATGAGAAGTTAAATATAGAAAAGCAGGCGGAGAAGGAAAGAATAGGGTGGGAAAGGAAAGCAGAAAGGGAAAAGATAGGTAGAGAGCGAAAAATAAAGTTAGAAGCAATAGAGTTAGAAGACAGTAATACGGACAGAAAACACACAAACAAAGAAAGATGAGGAACAAGACTTTAACTCGACAGGACCCAAATTACCCCTGTTTGAGGACGATAAAGGTAACATGGATAGTTATTTGCACAAGTTCGAACGAGATGCCGCTGTCCAGAAGTGGACAAAGAATGGTTGGTAGCTCCATCTCAGCGCGTTATTAATGAATACAGCGCTAGATGTATATTCGCGTCTCCCCACGAACGACGCGATAAATTATGACGAGTTAAGAAAAGCGCTTCTTAAGAGATTCGAGCTAACCGAGCAAGAGTTTTGCAAGAAGTTTAAATATAGTAAACCCGAGAGAGGGGAAACAATCACCCAGTTCGTCAGTAGAACGGGTGATTATCTACAACGATGGGTTGAATGTGGTAAGGTGGAAAAAACATTCGAGGGTCTGACAGACTTTTTACTCAGAGACCAGTTGTTAATCACTTGTGGTAAGGACTTGTACCTGTTTCTGAGGGAAAAATCCTTCACAAATATCTTTGACATGATTATTTCGCCAAAGCTAGGGTAGGTACCCAGAATGTGGTCTCGAAAGACAATAAGTCAGGTAATGAATCTAAAGGACAGTTATCCCGAGAACCTGAGAAAACTGGTGCTAATAAAGGTGGAAATTTCCAGCCTGGAAAGGGTGCTAATCGTAAAGATAAACAATGCTATACACGTAAGGAGTGGGACCACATCTCGATGTCAGATTGCCCGAAGCAAAAGGGGTTTGTCCAAAGAGTAGCGGTTGCTATTGAATGCAACGGATGGTGAGGAGGCGATAAGCGCAATAATATTCCGCGTGATAATTCGGGAACGAATAACGCGAGTAAGGTATGCATGGATCGGTCAGGATTTTCTCCAGTCGATCGGCACTTGTCTTTTCCCATAGGCGAGGATACCGACAGCTGGTGGTACCACCAACATTCAATAAGTTACGTATTACGCGACACCAGGTGTACGGGCATTGTGGTAAAGCTGAGTCTTGTTAGTGATGACCAAATGCTAGGCTGCAAATCCCCGTGTATATTGTTAGATCAAACGATTGCTCGTGTTCCCGTCGACGCCTTTCCTATCTGAAACCGTCGAAGTTGTATATAGATAATCCCCTATACGACTCCAGACTCCCAACATATATTTGGTTTCCCATTATACAAGCGGTAGAAACTAGGTCGCAGGCGCGGACGGGGAAACATCCGCTGCGAAAATTGAGAGTTCTTGAAGCAGCGACCGATATCTCGCGCGACGAATTTATGCGTGAGCAAGAGCATGATGCGTCCTTGATGGCGACTGCGGAGAAAATTGACCGGCATGCTGAAAAGTCTCGCATAAAAGACTTTGGTGGCGCTGCCAGGTATTACTGGCACTATTTTGGCATAAATCCTAAAAGCAACTGGCAGTGTTGCTTGCCATTACGATAGCGGTCGCGTTCTTTACCGTTTTTCGCTCTCACTTAGCACGCGCAGACATCAGAGCGAACGCTAGGACAGCGCAGGACAGGGTGCTCGTCGTTCCAGAGTGTAGAAACCAGATGACCACTCGTGCTGATTTGTCGGTATCGTGGTCTTCAGCTCTTTTGATGCCTGCAATTTTTGCATGTCTTTCTGCACCAGCGCGGGGTGAGGAGTTGATTGGGTGGGTGATCAAAACTGATGTTTACATGCTTTATTGGCTGTGGTTGTTGTGTTTGCTGACGTTGTTCGTGCTGGGTCGCCTTGTCTCATTAACATGGGTGTTGGTGCCCAGATTTAAGTTGTCGGCTGCCACAACCATTTCATAGTTGTGATCCTGGTATCTTGTTCTTAGCATAATGGATCACATCTAGATATGTTTGTATCGAATTTTCAAGGTCCTCTTTTGGAGCAACCATATTTTCGACGATCGCTAGAAACTATTTCTGGGCCTCAAAGGCTGGCCATACTATTATTGAGGTCTTGGTTTGACTTTGCGCAGCCAGGAGTGCAAACATGTAGATGAATTATTCTCATTAGGAATGTTTTATTCTTGTGGTACAGGACTTCTAAATCTAGTTCTGACATTTCCCCAAATGAAGTATTATCACTCCAAGATATTACATTGTTTCGAACATTGTTTTGCACATGAAACATTCCTAAACCACATTAGAGTGGTTTAGGTACATAAGGTATGACCATCATCTTGATGTATCCTATTCTTCCTTATAATGCTCATGATTTGCTTTTGCATATTCATTACATATCATACTTATTTCTCCTCTGATTCCAGACTAAATCATTAAAAACATATCATAATCTGCCACAAAATCTAGTTCTACTTCACTTATTTTCAAACTAGCATCGCGAGCTAGTCCAGGTGTACTAACATAATGTGCTGGGTCAATTGTATAATTATTCTTACAGTCAGATCTGAATTCTTACATATATCACATAACATTAAAGTATCTTTATTCACTAAGTAGTTGTGAAGAAAATTTAATTTGTAATGTGTCATAATATCTTCCATATACTGATAATCGTCTACACTAATTCCTGATCCGATGAGCTTTGAATTTTATCGACTGGTGGCAGTTTAGTTTAATTAAATCTTTCAAACGAATCCATATATTTGTATAGCTAAATATATTTTCTAAAATTTCTGTTTTCCATGATTATACCTTCTGATAAGCTAATCTTTTATTATTCTTTCTGTTTTGCTACCTCGCTTCCATTTTAGCAAGTTGCTCTAGTGATTTTGCTCTACCCATAAACTTTTAACTATCTACAAATCGTATTATTCGTTTTACAAAAGTCTCTAGGGTATTCAGCCTGAAATCTATCAACTATAAAACATTTATAACTAAACAATATATATTTTTCATCATTATTTGGTGTTATTGATACTTTTTTTTATCAGGATCATCTTTACTAAGGCTATGATAGTGATTTGAGGTTATATTTGTGCGGCCTGTACGGATAATCCCAAGGTGGCTTTAAAATAGATTATATGGCTTATTTTAAAAAAAGAATCTATTGTCTTTATTTTGTGCATAAAGCAAGCTTGTTTATTTTTACCCAGTATGATACATCTATGTATGAACTTTGTGTTATTGGCCCATATCTACCAAAATGTAAAGTTATTTTTTTTTATCTTATTAAAAATCCATCCTCGATCTACCTTTGTTTCCTGATCAAATTTTGGATCTAGTATATCAAAGAGCTCTTCAACTCTACTTTCACTTTCATTTTTGTTAATTATGGTTTTTGCTAGCTGAACCTAAATGCCTAATTTTTCTAGTCGCTTTTTTCATAAGTATGGCTCAACCGCTCTAGAAATAAATAGTAATTCCAGATTTTTTTTCTCTAGCTTCAAATCTGTATTGACTCAATGCTTTCGTAAAAGAGTCTTGTATCTTTCTTGCAACAGTTGTATTTTTATTATTTTAGTTTCATTCACAATTCTTTTCTTCTTTTCATCTAGTTGAAGTACGAATTAGAGGAGGCTGTAATTTCCTTCTTTCATATTTTGGTATTTTGTATAAGAACAATTGTGTGCCATTTTTATAGTACTATCTTATTTAAATAAATATTATGTGAATTTGTTTGAGTCTTTTCCATTTATAACGTTAGTGTGAAAATCATCCTTTCTCATGACTGAACATTGAGTCTCTTGTTACACTTTTTCGGTTTTTGTTGTAAAGTTTTGTTGACCAGATGCCACGTTTTTTTAAAAAAAAAAATATTTTTAAATTTTGGCAACAAATGTCTACCACAATTGACCCAAATTCATACAAATCAGGTAAAAGTTAAAATTTGGATGAACAGTCATTTTAAAACGTGTTGTGGTATATTTTGTTTAAAAATAAATCCAACAAATAGTAAGGAAGACGACCTAAAAGTCTTACAAAATAGCTTAACAAAATTAACAAGTGTGATGAAATTTATTGTAAAATGTGTTTTGGTGCAATTTTTTAAAATTAAAATTACTTAAAATTTGGAAAATGGGTTAAAATCGGGGTAAGTGGCCTTGAACGAAGGTTTACCGTTATGACTACATTTATAATTTAGTCTGGTCATTTTATCATATATATTTAAACAGGCTCCATACACAGTACATGTATTTCGTTCTATAATAAGCTATCCATTCCATATTATAATCAAACATATGGCCAAGAACGAGACTATGTGCGCCCAGAAACTCCCCAAAACAGGTACAAAGTAAACACATGTATCCTAAATTGACACGTTAGTGAGAAGGATGCGAGCTAGATTTATGTTTGTAAAAGATTAAATACAAACAGTTAAACAATGTAGAAAATGTAGAACAAAAAATTGCTATGGTGGATTGAATATCTAATCAGGTCGTATTCATGTGAATGCAAATATGCTTGCAAACTTTCATTGGGCTGCCTCTAGTGTATTTGCTTAATAGTGCTAATTGGTTTTTTTGACAAAAAATCTAAGTCCAACAAGTTTTAAACGTGCAAACGAGAATACAATGAACGACACATTTTACGCCCCGTGTTCAATAGTCCTCTATGTGAGCACCAGTAAGGTATGGATGGTTCTGGAGATTATATACCAACAAGTCTTAATGACCTCGACCTTTGGTCAAGGTGTGCAGTCTTGAAATAAACATAAAGCGCATAAACCTTTACCTTCTATTCAAACTTACCATGATCGAATCTTCTGACCTTAAGGCCCCAAAATCTATAGATTTCTATATTCATATAATTGCAAACCTTCAACAAAGTTTGGCAAGAAATTTTCTTGAAAAAAGAAGTTTTTTTTTAAAACCAAATTTTTCTCTGGGTCACAATGACCTTGACCTTTTTATCTTTTGGCCCAGAATTAATAGGCGTCTTCCCTCAAGGCCTCCACAATGTTGACCAAGGCATATGGTCTAGACCTGAAGTTGTTATGCAATATCCATTTTTTCTTTCAATCACAGTGACCATGACCATAAACGTTTGACCTCTAAATTAATAGGCTTCTTTCGTTCAAAACGTGTAAGTCATCCACAAATTGTGGTAATGATTCATGATCGATAACTGAATTTTTGGTGCCTAAACCACTTGTTTTCTTTCAGTCATAATGACCTTGACCTTTGACCTTTGACAACAAAGCTTCTTTATCGGAAGAGCAAGCAATCGACAAGGTAACTGTATATCATGGAGAGCTCAAGAGCATATACGAAATTGGTAACAGGCAGACGAAAGACAACATCTTTATGGCGGAAAAATTAAAGAAAATTGCTGTAATGACCTGAAACTCTAATCTGGTCATCTACATATGGATACACAAAAGGTTGTTGAGGAGTTTGAAACCCATCATCAGACAATTTATATGTACAAGCTTAATCAATTATGGCGTCTATAGTTTGTTCCTCATATTCATCTTGATCGTAATGGTGAATCAAATCGTCATTGAAAGCAGGATTATCAAATTCCATTCCACGAACTTTGCCATTTTACACTATTAAAATGAAACAAAACAGTGTGGTTTTATAGAAAATTAAAAACAAAAACAAAAAAAAACAACACAAAAAACAGGGCTATGCGAGCAATTACAAATGCAAAGCAAAACAAACCAATAAAGACAAGGAATACAAGCAGGAATGAATTATTATTATAGCAAATTGAATATACAAGGAAATAACTGGTAAATATTTAACTGATAAGGATTTAGAAGAGAAATGAATGGGAAATACATTAAGAAAATATTCTATTTATTTTTCAAATGCTAGATTAGTTAACATATCAATGTCATTATTAGATGCAACAATGCTGGGAGTAACATCTTTAACTCCATACACGTCATTTTAAGTAATTGTAACTCTGATATGACAGGCTTTTTTTCACTAATGTAAAAATACATTTGATATCGGACCCTAGTGCTTTCGGAGAGAAGCCAAGAGTGATAGCATGGTCGCTAGCAAAGATCAAATCAAATAAGATCTTTTTGTGAAAACAGTGTATAGCTCATTTTCACCCGAGGCTTGCGATAATGCTTGATAGAGATTGAGCTAATTTACAAAAGCAAGGTTTCGTGGTGACGACTGTATAATTGATTAAAGGCTCAGACAGGAGATGATTGTTTTAAATTCATAATTAAATTAAATAGTCTTGATTCGTCTCATATTTGTTTTTGTTCTGCATAAAATATCTAGCCCAAAGGTGATAAACTTCTTTTAAAAACCCAAGAAATACGTCGCAAAATTCAAGATTTTTTAAACTCATTGTTGCACTGCCTTACTCTCCGCAAAACTGAACAACAAAAAAAGGATCTTATTTAGATAAATCATATAATAGATAAATGTTGTAAAGTACATTCCCATAAATGACTGTCTGTAAAAATGCTTGTTATCTAAAATGTAACAGTTTAGCCCGAGGACAAGCTCGTAACCACAATATGCTATAATCATTAAGCATGGGTCTAAGGACGATTTTGGAAAATACATGTAATTGCATGGGTCATTTATCTGATATGTGTACCTAGAGACTCAATGGCTGTCCTACCTATCTTTTGCAAACTGATATAGCAATGGGAATCCTTTAACAATTAGACCGGATCACTTTCAGTTATGTTTGAAATTTTGAAAATAGTATTATTTAAGCTTTCAGAGTAATAGGCATATTTCTGCATTTTTGCAGATCTGAGTATCTACTTTCTTGAGCGAAATCATTACGTTCCTACGGAAGCGACAGTACGTTTATATGATCATGTTTATTTTCAAAACTAGCTAAAACAAGTAAGCTGCGTTAAGGGATCATTCCTATTGCAACAACAGCCTGTGGTATGCCCCTGGTCATTTCAGTCAAAATCGCATTAAAAAGCAACCAGTGTCTTCCCAAATAGTGGTATTTTAGTAGTAAGAGCTTATATAAATACACACAGTTTCAAAGGAACCGAAACTTTCAAATGGGCGAATGAGTGAAAGTCGCATCTGATTGGTTGCTGGATCTGATGGAACAGCCGGATGTATCACTGAAATTCGAAATGATTGCCAGAGGTAGGGTTGTGTTATTACACGTATATTTATAAGTTGTCAAATATAGGATTTGATCCGGAAATATTCTGTAATATCGCCGAAAAGCCCCTTCAACCAACCGCATCTCAGGAGCCGCGAGAAGTACCGGTAAGTGTCTAAAATGTACACTGATGTGTTGCGGACACATTTGTCTGCGTCAAATGCTGATCTTATGTAGAGCTGAGATCAACCCCAAACCGTACATCAGTATCAATACAGGTTTTGGGGATGATGATACAGCGATAATACCGTGTACATAAGTTTGAGTCGTCCTCTGTGGCGAGTCTTCTCTGCAGTCCTCAGTTCGCTATCATCCTACTTTACTGTCAATAGTAATATGTGGGCCTTGAGACCCAAATTGGGCACTGGAACCCATTCGGGAAATTAACATGAAGAGGGCACTTGAGATCCATACAGGAAATGAACATGGAGAGGGCACTTGAGACCCATACGAGAAATAAACATGGAGAGGGCACTTGGGACCTATATGGGAATTTCACGTGGGGAAGGTTTATAGACCAAAGCGGGAAATTAACATGGGGATGGCCCTTTGGGGTCAAAAGTGTTAATGGGGTCATACGGGAATGTTAACGTTAACATTGTTAAGGGAAAAAAGGGTCGACAATTTATGGGGACAAAAGGGAATGAGCATGTTAAAAATGTTAAGGGATAAAGGGTCGAAACGTTTATAAGGACGAAAGGTAATGGTAATGTTAATACTATCCAAGCACACCCCCTTCAATCCAGTACCCTCTTATTTATTACAATCCCAACACACACTCCTACAGTCCAACAAAAAATGTAGGAGTGTTTATACACACGCTATACCCTCACTCAAACATACTATACCCTCACACAAACATACTATATAATCTCGCACAGGCAGGCATGGGTAGGAGTGTTTTATACACACTCTATACTTACATACATACACATTATAAAATCTCACACAAGTAGGCACGGATAGGAGTGTTTATAGACACACTACGATACCCTCACATACAAACAAGAGAAGGGGTAAAGGGGTTTTAAGTTTTAGTTGTCAACAACATGCACTATGAGCACCACACAAACATACACAAATTAGCAATGATTCAAGGTTGACAACGTTGAAACGTAAGGCTAGAGTTCCAATCATTTAGTATAGTGTCATTTTTGCCATCGATGCAAACTACGTTTATGAGCTAAAGAAATTAGATAACCATAATGTTCACAAAATCGCTTTTCTATTGACATTTATCCTGACTCGTGGACTATTTTGACCTTCTACTGCTAGCATAGTGCACCAAAAGTAGCATCACTTGAACATTCTTTCACAATAATAAAGATAAACAGTAATTTCATTACATTTACGTAATAAAATCTAGTAGTGGCCAACGTTTACTGCCCTGCAAACACGCAGTTTCGTACTGATTCACGCAGCCACGAGAATGACATCTTTAGCTACTGCGAGCATAGTGCACACAATGAAATGTTGTCAAATGAACGCAGTAATTTTTTCAAAAACTATGGTTTGCCTCATACAGAGAGCTTCTGAAAACAAAGTTAAATTTTATGATAGAAATGTTCATTGGTAAATTTTTCGTGTATTCATCAGTTTCAAAAATGTAGTGTTATATTTCTTGTCGAATGACTGCAGTAACATTTGCTGTAAGCCCCCCAAATTTAAGATATGTCATGTTTTGCTGCACACACCTTGAGACTACAAACAACATTCCCTAAATCCTAGACGGGAGAACAGTAAAAATACGTCTTGTTCTCTCTACCGTCTGAACTGGACTGACTGAAAATAGGGCATACATTGTTACATTTTTACCTATCGCATGTTTTGGCTCTAGAATGAGAGCGCATACTAAGACGGGTAATACTCTAGTCATTCTTACACTGTAAAGCTATGTGCTTGTTTTTCTTTTCGAAAAAAAAGATCTAATGTTGGAACTTTTTCTCGTGACACATTGCAGTGCCAAAATAGGACTACCCCATACACAAAGCTAAGATATATGTCATGCACAAGCACAACTAAACTCAAGAGTTTATATAATCCATGAAATTTACACGTTGAAGACAAATCGTTATACAATTTGTAGGGGTACAAGTTTTTGAAAAAATTACAAAACTAAAATAATATTTCACGTAATCATTGTGACCACTACCAACATTTTTGGAGAGGCATCTTATAATGGAAACAGTTACCATTATGTTTTCAATCTAAATCATTTTATTAGAAACTTAAATGTGTGTGTGTGTGTTTGTGAAACAGAGAGAGAATTGACATTACGACGGAGAGAGAGAGAGAGAGAGAGAGAGAGAGAGAGAGAGAGAGAAAGAAAGAAAGAGAGAGAATATTGTATTCCTATTTATAATAATATCAAGGTACTTACGTTTTTTTATGGTATATTTTCCTTAAGAAATTTCAAAAACACATCCTATTTAAAAAGACCACATCGATAGAAAAAATACACCGGGGGCGGGGGGTGGGGGGGTGGGGTGGGATACCAAAAGGTTAAATTGCAGACATAGTCTTCTAAAATCCTTCTTTCGCAAACGTAGATGTAAAGATCTCACAAAATATTACATCCAAATATTCCATGATGTATTTTGACCTAAGACTGATACAATTCCATTTATCACACATTGTACGATTGGGTTGTGCGTTAGCTTTTTTGTAAAGCGACTATTGGTCAGGCACAGAAAAAAACAAGTCTAACTTTCTCACAGTGTCGATAGTAACCGAAGGCGATTCAAAGCGAACGCGGTAAGAAAATATGTTTAGCCAATGAAATTACTTATAATGGGTGACGAAGTGATTTGCTCTAGGTAGTGTGGCAAAATAATGCCTATGATCTGTTTTTTTACGATTGCAGTGCAGACAGACTAGAGTGAATTTGCAATCATGCTAAGAATTCGTGTCCTGTTACATTTATTCTCACCACACTAAAATTGAACTGTAGCATTTATCGGCTCACGTTTTGAAACTGACAAAAATGTCACTTTTGACATACACGCACATAGGTAGAGTGAGAAGGGGTACACTATTTAGTGGCCGTTTCTTTTTCAAACTAGTGAATTTGGGGGCTTGTATTACTGTCGGTATATTTCAACGAAGGACTGGGAAGAAGATAACCAATATAACTGCTGAGTAAAATAGTCCACAATTGTTTATTGCAAGCTCAAATTTCCAAAGGCTGCGCCAATGACACAATACACCACAAGGATTTGGCAGAAAAAGATGATTTGATTTTTAGGGACACGTTCTCCACACCTTATCCACAGAGGTTGTTTTTTTTAATTCTTGAAGAGAAGAACTCTGAGAAGAAGAGGTAGCTACATTGTTTAACGGCCTGATGGTTACTTCTTCTTTTTATAGTCGATGACTTGTGATTGTACTCCAATGGTAACAATCCCGGATCAAGTATCCACCTGGACCCCAAAAACCCACGGAAAAAAGATCTCTGTCCCACTGGTGATGGTATTTCGCCACGGCGTCTCAGTGCAACCACAAGACTGTGACCACAAATCAATAACTGCATCTTCAAAGAATCAACGTAAACGAACTCCAACAAAAGCAATAACAACTTTGTAGCCAAAACAAACTAACTCCCAATTGCAAACAAGATAAACACATCGCTCCATGACCTGATCTTATAACCATTCCTAACCTGATATAAATCAACACCCAAATTCCGATATAGTTTTTAATTACGTCCGCGCAAAAACTGCTTTCAATTTTACACAAAGCACTAAGCTACAGACAGATCGTTCAACCCAAATTTCGATATAGTTTTTAATCACCTCCGAACAAAACTAATTTCAATCCCTTTCCAAGCAACAAGCTATACACAACACAGAACCCGAGTATCGATATAGTTTTCAATTACGTCCGCGCAATTATAATTTTCAATCCATTCCAAAATTTATTCTCAACCTTATTAGAAATAAACATAACCCAACAGAGAGAGAAAGAGAGAATATAGCAGAAACACACACACAAATCCCAAAACAAAGTATTTAGACACCTTATTGTATTTTCTTTATAACTATATGATTTATGCTTTTATTTTAGGTTTTACATAGCTCAAAACCAATGCTGAATTTGATATAGATGAGCCAATCCCTCACAATAATACTGGCTACAATACAACACAACACACGCAAAATAGCACCACAGATGGGAAAGGTCAAGCATCCAACTACACCACAAGGGCAGAGGTACCTAAAGACGAACAACTATAATAACACAAAGGGGAAAGGCAAGGAAACTCGACCGACAGGTCTCATATACATGAAGTAAGGGTAGTACCAGCCAAAGTTCTTAACAATAAAAGGGGAATTGGAAATTAACAAAAATAATATGAAAGATTAAAAATAGAGCAACCTCGTCCAAAAGTATACCCCAAATTCCCTTATAAACTTTGTATTCTTCATACACGAATACAAAAAAGGGATAACAAAGGAAAAGATACACAAAAACAAACCACTAATATTTATAAAACACGAGGTGACATCTCCAGGCCCTAACCAGCTATATATGCTGGGATGGGGCTAGGGGTGCCAACATAAGATGACTCGTGAAGCTGCAATCCAAGAAACAAAACTAGGCGGATATCCTTTCCAACTCACTTTCACTTCTTGAAGATGATGTTTACCTACTTTATATGTTCTTCGATCGAGTATGCCTTTGATATCGTACACGTAGTCTTCTGTCTTGGTCACCCGTTGTAACTCAGGCAAGTAAAATGTTCCTTTTAACACTTCTCCGTTCATATCTTCCAAGTTATAGTTTTGTTTTACCAATGTGAACCCAATCTCCTGTGTTTATTTTTTTCCCTCAATGATGCCTCAGACATTCAAACAATAGCATTACTTACGCACGATATACCCACAAACATACTATCACACAAGATGGTCAATTGTAATGGAGGGATTTTGTTGCTGTTTCATTTAGCAATCATTAGAGTAGTATCTCATTTCTAAGGGATCTAAGCGGATGTGAAAAGTGTTATATATGTCTATGTAGTTTACAAAATACTTAACCTTAAAACATATTTATGCGTGAAAATACAGTGTGGGTAAGCACTACTATCCTTCGCATTTTTACCGATAGACAGAAAATTCTTTTCTTAATAAGTACAAACACTCCATGTACGATGCATAACTTCCTTTCTCTATATCCTGTTTAATGCCTACAGAAGATTTACCGCTTTCAATCTTGAACAGAAAATTTTACTTTCTCTCTGCCAGTCTTTGGTTTGGCACAACAAAATTATATCCAAAGCAACATCAACCTAAAATTGAAAATCAAAATTGAAAATGAAACTTAAGAAATGAAAATTGAAAAAGCAAAATTTGGAAATGAGAATTAAAAATGGTAAATTGAAAATGAAAATTGAAAATGAAAATTAAAATAAAATTATAGGTGAGAAAATGAAATTTGAAAAAACTAAATTTGAAAATGAAAATGAAAAAAAATGATCAATTGAAAATGTAAACATGAAAATTGAAAAATGAAATTTGAAAATGAGAATTGAAAATGAAAGTTTAGAAAAAAGTGATTTAAAAATAAAAATTGAAACGAAATTTGAAAAACTAAATTTGAAAATGAAAATTTAGAAAAGTAAATTTGAAAAAATAAATTTGAAACGAAAATTAAAAAATGATCAATTGAAAAAAAAATTAAATTTTTAACATTAAAGCTAGAAATAAAAATAAAAAATTTTTAAATTGAGAAATGTAAATTATAAAATATAAATTGAAAAACGAAAATTAAAAATGAAATTTAGAAAATTAAATCTGGAAATGAAAATTTCAAAATTCTAAATTGAAAAATGAAAATTAAAAAATATAAAAATTGAAAAACCGAATTTGAAAATGAGAATTGAAATAGAAAATGTGAAAATGAAAATTTAGAAAAAAGGGAAAGAATAATGACACTACCTAAAGAGTCACTTACGCCAGGTTTCAAAAAGATTTTTTTATTGTTTGTAGATCGATTCTTGGATCTGACAGTTGTGACAACTCACTTTTATGTTTTTCAAAAAAGCGTTGGGTTTGATGGGGTATGTGAATGATGTTTTGGAGTAATTGACGTGCTGTCAAAATAAACCATCGTAAGACTTATTCTAGCAAATGGGCACGGACTTGTGCATTTTTTTGCGACTGATGCCATACAGGCACGAATCGATCTAGCAGGAGGATGAGATTGAATGGAAGTCAACTTGAAGACTGTTGGAAAGAAAAGACTTGGTGGATGTTTTTATAGCTTTTTTCTTCTTAGAGAGTTGTCAAAGGGGATATGTAAATGACAGAACCTCCTTCTTGACACTAGTGGTGAAACAAACTGGTACGAAATCTCGGGAGTTGTGGGTTTTAAATTGATGAGTAAATACGCTTGAGGTTTATGAGTGGCATCGTCGTACGCATAATTAAGACAAGGAATGCCTAACTGTTTGCATACCACTTGCACTTGATATTTTTCTCTGGGACTTTTAAACAACACCATATAATGGGCATTGAGACTGATGGTACGATGGGCTTAACTTTGTTGAAATAAATTTTTGAGTAATGAAAATTATACTAGCAATACGATGATGTCATTTTCGTGTAAACCAAAGTTTAATTTCTTCTTTGTCTTCTCCTAACATGTCGTCCAAGATGACCAGATGTGTTTGACTCAAGTCAGACACGATCTCGTCGTCTTCGCGAGGAATGCCTTCTACAAACGAAATAGATTCTCCTTGACTTTCTTGGAATAAGGTATAAGGCGATTGTCACTCTTTGTAACACCATACGATACGTTGAGGGGGACGATCAAACAAACAAATAGGATTTGTGTTCGATCAAACGTTTGACAAATTTGGTTTTGCCTGAATAGCTGGTTCCAGCAATCAACATGTTAAAAGGATGGCAAAGATACAAAGCCTCCCAACTTTGAGAATCTACATTTTTGTCAATCACTTTGACAACAGAGGATGCAGCCATAACAGTGGCGTGGAGAATTCTGTGAGAATCATGAACGACACAAGACATTGTATGTGTTGTATACACGTTAAATGTATCATGGTGTAACCAATGTTTTAAAAAATCCATCATTCATGGTGTAATCTATTCACATTAAAAAAGTCACAAATCCATGCTACAACATATCGACATATCATAAAACACAGCTCATGTTTTCCTTCTTCATGCTACATAAATACAGTTTATGGTGCAACATATTGTCATGTCATAAAAATAAAAGTTCATGCACAACATATTCATATTTCATAAAACACAGTTCATGGTACGAGAAATGTACATTTTAAATTACAAGTTGATGCTACAATTATTCACCTTTGAAAAAACACTAATCATGTACAACATATTTATATTTCATAAAAACAAAATTATGCTTTTTCTTTCATGATGTAATCGATGTACATTTTTAAAAAAAACACACAGGGTTCATGTTATTTTCTTTGTCTTTCTTTCATCCGTCACACAAATTGTTTTTGGAATGGACAGCTACCTCTTGTGCCCAAGCGTTGAATCCAAGGCTTTTCCAGTCGGGTACATCCTTTCAGTCGTAAATCTGTTGGTGCATCAAACATGCTATACACACTTATTGTTAAGCACGAAGAGTAGAACAAGTACAACAATTGTCTTCGTCAGTTGGAGGTGAAACCTGTGTCATGTGAATAATCGCTTTTCCATCGGTGATGTCAAACTCTTCTCTCATTGAGTGAGCGTCTTGAATTTTGTCCAAGAGTTTGGAAGAAGTTAATTTTGCCGGTGTACTAAACCCGAGCCACACAGGAGATTTCAAACTGCTGTGAGACATCGAGAGACTCAAGCGATCTTGATCTTTGACTTGAATCTGTCTTTTCAGTTCGTCTAACAATGAGTCAAATAATTCTGTAATAAAATCTGCTGCTTCTCTGCTAAAACCTAAGACGTGAGGTCTTTAAATTTCACTGTGCGCGTATACGCGGTGGTTCTCAATTTTCTTGAAGTCACTTTGTGAGTGATTTGGATTTGAAAATAATCTTTAGGGACTGCTGAATCATTTGTCTTCTTGAACGAACTTTGCTCTGACGGTATTGTGGAGGAAGAGGTAGATGGTTTTGGATATGGGCCTTTTTCTGTGTGAAATTCATCTTTCTAGGTCGCGTCTGTATTCGCAATGACGTGTTGGTTTTGTAACGTTTCCCCTTGTATAAAGATGCTCAGAGTGCCCGTACGGTAAGGTGTGGTGGTCTGGAAGTCGCACTCGTTTCTGGTAGACAATTTGATAAACTTTTTCTAAAGGGTGACTGACGATTTGGATTTTGGCAAACGTACAATTTTGTGTGGATCCAATGTTTTCACGCAAAGGTCTTGATCTTGTCAGGGCTGTAAAGCTTTTTTCAAGACAGCAAAATTAACCTTTTGACTTGATCAATAGTTCAGTGTCAGTCCTTTGACTTTGCATTTGGTATGAAGTTGTCTTGTCGGTCTCTGTGTTGGTAACCATAATTTTTACAAAAGTTCCAAGGCCTAGGAATTTCAATTCTCCTACTTCTGTTCTTAATACACAATGTGGGCTGTTTAAGATTCTGTCAATGCATATGAGCTAAGCGAATCCTTATGTGATGTACCGAAATTATATTGCTACCTTTATGCCAAGATACCCCTCAGTTCTTGATCCACTATAATTCATACACATTTGAATTCAGATGCGGTATGGATGTTTATTGTTTTGTGATGTCCAGGCCGAATACATTGATACTGGTACCCAATACCTGTCCATATAAAACAGACTACACAAATGGCAGTGATAAATGTAAAGCAGATAAGCAGATTGTAAGGGCAGGTCACGCTAGAAAAGTGGCAATCCGATGGTAACATTATCTCTTAAAATTAAAAAAATGTAAAGTTTGGCAATATCAACCGTCTATTCTTATTTTACACGAGAACAAAGTTGTAAAGTTACAAACATCTCATATAAGCAGCTATTTCATGATTAAACTATTGCTCTCTCTCTTCTTGTGCAAAGACTTAAGTTCTTCTGCTCTAATATCTCTATCACAGATCTGAATTCGGCGTGAGGAGTTGACGCTGACTGTCGTGACACCTTTGCAAAATGCAATAATGCAACTCTCACCTGCCTATGCAAAATGGGATGCACAAATGTAAATGGATCTTGTGAAGCAGGTGTAAGGAACTGTCATGGTTTTCTCAACATATAAAGTTACAAATCCCAAGATAGAAACAAACACGTAAGTTATTTTCGCAAAATTGACTGTATTCTGTTATTTTAGTCTCACCATTTCACATTAAATTGACTTCGATGCCAAACATTTTTTACCACTCAGTATCTTCACAAAATTTATCTATATTGATATAAACATAAACATATATATATATATATATATATATATATATATATATATATATATACATGTAAATTTATGTGAATTTGACCTTATAGATATATGCACTTGCAATGAAGAGATTGTTCCATGCTGTAATTAGCTGCTTCGCACTGTACAATTTATCAGACAGTTAATTTTTCTCCGGATTCAATTGAATTTCAATTACCGAAGTTGGGTTTCCGTTGTTTTCGGTCTGAAAAAGGGAGAAGTATTATTTTCATACATATTGAAAGTTCCTTCTAATGAAACAGCAAACATATCAAATGTATGTGCGATCACTGAAATAGTTGTACAATATTTCTCAGCAACATCAATTTCTTACCTAACTTTCATCAAATAATAATTGAACACATCCAACCATCGTTTATGATCTCGTCACATCAGTGGCGGTTGTTATGCTTGCCTCGAGAAAAACAATATCAGGCATTAAAAGGAGAGAAGAACTGGATTCAGTTTAAGGAATCTTATCCTTATGTATCATGCGAAAGGCACTTACGACATTCGCTTCTTAGCAGCAGCCTGTAACTGATCCATTCGCAAAATCCATTCGCGTTTCGTTGAACATTCATCGTTCACCGATTTACATAGTCACTCTTCGTTTTCTTTATAAAGCATTCATCATTGTATTTGGGTTCATTCTAAATACGGTTTTTGTTTCGGAGGTAAATATAGCAATTTCAGGATTTGTAATCACGTTTTCCATCCATTCGTCCGTACGTTTGTCCATTCCTCTATCAAATAGTCGGTTTCCGCAAGATTACTTGACTGGGAATGATTGGATTTGATCCAAATTTGGTTTGATTCTTTATATCAAGAAGACATCGAATGAGTTCAATTCTAAGCCTTCAATATTATCATTTAGAGGAGTTATGGCCCCTGATTTCCAATTGTCCTAAAAGAAATTGCCGCAGTGTGACAGTACCAAGAAATGTTAGACTAAGTGGAAGGATTGCAGGTTTTCAACCATTTCTGGTGTTGATTTCTGTCCAGTAATCTTTTATTGGGTTCCATTGCAGGTTTCCGCCGCAACCTTTACAGACATTATAACTATTGATTAACCATCCTCCTGACTTCATGTTTTGTATTATCACTTTAGCAATTAAAGCTGCGTTTCAGCAAAATTAGGTATGCGGCTCTACCTTTAAGAGACCTCAACAAAAGTTCAATTTGCAGAATTGTGTGACATCATTTAGAGGAGTTATGCCCTTTCGCAGCTGCACATATTCAAAACGTGAATTTTCCATACAAATCAAGATTGTAATTAACTTTTATCAAACATTAGATTTCGTTTTCATTTTCTGCTGAATTCTCGAACAAGGATCGAATAGACTATGTGACTACCAAAATGTTCAGCTTTTGCTTCTCTGACAGAAAAAACTGTTTCGATAATTGTCATTAAATGCCATCGTCATGACCTTGATTTCGTAACCTTTACTTTTCCATGGACTGCTGAGATTGAACCCAATTGATCATGAGCCTTTATATTGAAAAAAAAACTTTACTTTCTAGTGCTTGCAACAAAACTTGACAGAACGTATGTTCATCTGATTGTCGACTTGACTTTGCTTTCCATATTATTTCTCTGAAAATGGTAGATCGATTTCAACAATATTTGTCACGTTAGTTTATATAAATGAGACAATGATTTGATCTCCAGCATTCCACATCATCATTTATAGAAATGATGGCCCCTAATTGCCTGGTCACCTGACTTTAGTTTCTGCAGCATTACTTTATCACGATTTGTTGGAATTCATCCCGTTTTGAGCCTGATACTAATATTATTTAAATCTTCAACAATTTCCATTTCCAGAGTTCCGTTTAGGTATTTAGAGGAGTCACGGCCCAGGAATTACAATTCTTCGACTTCTGTTCTTAATGCACAACGTGCGCTGTTTAAGATTCTGTCAATGGATTTTATCTAAATAGATTCTTATGTGATGTACCGAAATTCTATTGCTACAATTATGCCAAGATACCCTCAGTTCAGTATCCACTATAATTCTTACACATTTTAATTCAGATGCGGTATGCATGTTTATTGTTTTGTGATGACCAGGCCGAATACATTGATACTGGTACCCAATACCTGTTCATATAAAACAGACTACACAAATGGCAGTGATAAGTGTAGTTCATATAAGCAGTTTGTATGTGCAGGTCACGCTAGAAAAGTGGCAATCCGAGGGTTACATTATCTCTTAAAATTAATAAAATGTAAAGTTTGGCATTATGAACCGTCTATGCTTATTTAACACGAGAAAAAAAATGTAAAGTTACAAACATCTCATATAAGCAGCTATTTCATGCTTAAACTATTGCTCAGTCTCTCTTCTTGTGAAACGACTAAGTTCTTCTGCTCAAATATCTCTATCAGAGATTTGAATTCGACGTGAGGAGTGGACTCTGACACTCGTGATACCTTTGCAAAATGCAATACTGCAACTCTCACCTGTCTGTGCAAAATGGGATACACAAATGTAAATGAAGCTTGTCAAGCAGGTAACGAACTGTCATGGTTTTCTCAAGATATAAAATTACCAATCCCAAGATAGAAACAAACACGCAATTTATTTTCGCAAAATTGACAGCATTCTGTTATTTTAGTCTCACCATTTCACATTATATTGACTTTGATGCCAAACATTTTTTACCATTCAGTATCTTCAGAAAATTTATCTATATTAATAGAAATATAAACATATATATATATATATATATATATATATATATATATATATATATACATGTAAATTTATGTGAGTGTGATTTTATAAATATATGCACTTGCAATGAAGAGATTGTTTCATGCTGTAATTAGCTGCTTCGAGTTCTACAATTTCGCAGACAGTTACTTTTCCTCTGGATTAAATTGAAATGCAATTACCGAAGTTGTGCTTTCCGTTGTTGGCGGTCTGAAAAAGGGAGAAGTATTATTTTCATACATATTGAAAGTTGCTTCTAATGAAACAGCAAAGACATCAAATGTATATGAGATCACTGAAATAGTTGTACAATATTTCTCAGCAACGTCAATTTCTTACCTAACTTTCATCAGATAATAATTGTACACCTCCAACCATCGCTTAAGATGTCGTCACATCAGTGGCTGTTGTTATTCTTGCCTCGAGAAAAACAATATCAGGCATTAAAATTGAGAGAAGAACTGGGTTCAGTGTGAGGAACATTATCCTTATGTATCATGCGTAAGGCACTTACGACATTCGCTTTTTAGCAGCAGCCTGTAACTGATCCATTCACAAATTCCATTCGCGTTTCATTGAACATTCATCGTTCACCGATTTTCATAGTCACTCTTCGTTTTCTTTATAAAGCATTCATCATTGTATATGGATTCATTCTAAATAATGTTTTTGTTTCGCTGGTAAAAATAGCAATTTCAGGATTTGTAATCACGTTTTCCATCCATTCGTTCGTTCGTTTGTCCATTCCTCTATCAAATAGTCGGTTTCCGCAAGATAACTTGACTGGGAATTAATGGATTTTAACCAAATTTGGTTTAATGCTTTATATCAAGAGACATCGAATGAGTTCAATTCTAAACCTTCCATATCATCATTTATAGGAGTTATGGCCCCTAATTTCCTATTCTCCTAAAGCAAATTGACGCAGTGTGACAGTTCCAAGAAATGTTAGATTTCGTGGAAGATTTGCAGGGTTTCAACCATTTCTGGTGTATGGCTTTCTGTCCAGTAATCTTTAAATGAGTTCAATTGCAGTTTTCCGACGCTACCTTTACAGACATTATAACTATTGATTAACAATCCTCCTGACTTCAGGAGCTGTATTATAACTTTAGCAATTAAAGCTGCCTTTCAGGCAAATTAGGTACGCGGTCTCTACTTTTAAGAGACCTCAAACATGTTCAATTTGCAGCATTATCAGATATCATTTACAGGAGTTATGCCCTTTCGCAGCTGCACAGATTCAAAACGTAAATTTTACATATTAATCAAGATTGTAATTAACGTTGTTCAAACATTAGATTTCGTTTTCATTTTCTGCTGATTTCTCGTAGAAGGAACGAATAGACTATATGACTACCAAAATGTTCAGATTTTGCTTGTCTGCCAGAAAAAACAATTTCGACCATTGTCATTAATTGCCATCGTCATGACCTTGATTTCGGCACCTTTACTTTTCCATGGATTGTTGAGATTCTACCCAATTGATCATGCGCCTTTATATTGAAAAGAACTTGAATTTCTTTGATTTATAGCATTTTCTTTAAAACTTGACAGAACGTATGTTCGCGTGATTGTCAACTTGACTTTGCTTTCCATATTATTTCTCTGAAAATTGTAGTTCGATCTCAACAATATTTGTCACGCAAGTGTTTAAAATTGAGACAACGACTTGATGTCCAGCATTCCACATCATCATTTATAGAAATGATGGCGCCTAATTGCCTGTCCTCCTGACTTTAGTTTCTGCAGCATTACTTTACCACGATTTGTTGGAATTAATCCCGTTTTGAGCCTGATACTTATATTATTCAAATCTTCAACAATTTCCATTTCCAGCGTTCCGTTTAGGTATTTGCAGGAGTCACGTCTCTAGAATTCTAATTCTCCTACTTCTGTTATTTATACACAACGTGCGCTGTTTAAGATTTTGTCAATGCATATGTGCTAAGCGAATCCTTATGAGATGTTCCGAAATTCTATTGCTACAATTATGCCGAGATACCCCTCAGTTCAGTATCAACTATAATTCTTACACATTAGAATTCAGATGCGGTATGGATGTTTATTGTTTTGTGATGACCAGGCCGAATACATTGATACTGGTACCCCATACATGTTCATATAAAACAGACTACCCAAACGGCAGTGATAAGTGTTGAGCAGATAAGCAGATTTTATGGGCAGGTCACGCTAGGAAAGTGACAATCCGTTGGTTTCATTATCTCTTAAAATTATCAAAATGTAAAGTTTGGCATTATGAACCGTCTATTCTTATTTTACACGAGAACAATGTTGTAAAGTTACAAACATCTCATATAAGCAGCTATTTCATGATTAAACTATTGCTCTATCTCTTCTTGTGCAAAGACAAAGTTCTACTTCTATAATATATATATATATATATATATATATATATATATATATATATACATATATATATATATATATATCACAGATCTGAATTCGACGTGTGGAGTGGACGCTGACTGTCGTGACACCTTTGCAAAATGCAATACTGCAACTCTCACCTGCCTATGCAAAATGGGATAAACAAATGTAAATGAAGCTTGTAAAGCAGGTAAGAAACTGTCATGGTTTTCTCAACATATAAAATTACCAATCCCAAGATAGAAATAAACACGCAATTTATTTTCGCAAAATTGACAGTATTCTGTTATTTTAGTCTCACCATTTCACATTATATTGACTTAAATGCCTATCATTTTTCCACCATTCATTATCTTCAGAAAATTTAACTATATTGATATAAATATAAACAGCTATAAATATATATATATATACATAAATAAATGTGAATGTGACCTTATAGATATATGCACTTGCAGTGAAGAGATTGTTTCATGCTGTAATTAGCAGTTTCGCGCTGTACAATTTCGCAGACAGTTACTTTTCCTCCGGATTAAATTGAAATGTAATTGCCGAAGTTGGGTTTTCCGTTGTTGGCGGTCTGAAAAAGGGATAAGTATTATTTTCATACATATTGCAAGTTGGTTCTAATGAAAGAGCAAAGACATCAAATGTATATGCGATCACTGAAATAGTTGTACAATATTTCTCAGCAACGTCAATTTCTTACCTAACTTTCATCAAATAATATTTTACACATCCAACCATCGCTTATGATGCCGTCACATCAGTGGCGGTTGTTATGGTTGCCTCGAGAAAAACAATATCAGGCATTAAAAGGAGAGAAGAACTGGGTTCAGTGTAAGTAATCTGATTCTTATTTATCATGCGAAAGGCACTTACGACTGTTATGTATGATGTTTATATAATATTATAAATATTTTAGGAAATTATAAATGTTTCTTCACTTTTGTATTTGCTTGAGTCGTAATGTTATCCGGAAAAACATGTTTAACTAGTGTCCTTGAATTAGGTTGTTTTGATTAATATGTTTTCTCAATTTGAAGGTCAAGGTTGAATTTTGTTTACAAGTAAAAATTCCATTAAGATGACTCATGTTCTAGAACATTCTGTCATGTGACCAATCTTTATATATGCCATGTTTGGTGGACATTTATTCAGTTTTGACATTACCATCAGTCTTGTAAAGAGCTATTACAGTTGTGAAAATTCATTGCAAATTCTAAGAGAGGAATTATTTTAAATATTCATTGGATTATAACAGTGCTCATAAACTTTTGGATTTGGGATTTTTAATTGATGATTTTGGAATTTAAGTGAACTTATTCAAAGATTTTGGAATACTTCATTTTGACATCAGCACATCAAGATTTCTAGTACATCAGGACTTTGGAGACCATTAGCACATCATAACATTCAAATACACAGCCGTGAATTCGGAACATTCTATACTTAGGACTTGTGATTAGAACAATCATTCTTATTGGATTATTAGGATTTCAAAACACATTACTGTAAGTGACTTTTTGATTTTTCATTTTAATTATCTAGTAATAAATTGCTTGTTGATTTTTTACTTGATTTGTTGGTTTCACTTTCTTTCTGTTACATTTGTCTTAGACCATAGAGTCGTAACAGAAATTGGGGGCTCGTCGTCATCCGGGCTTGAATTTCTTTAAAGCATATTGTAGATATTAAAGTTATTTTTGAAATTCATATTGATTTTGTCTCTGAATTTTTTTTGTCTTTGACAAAGATTTTTAATAGAGAAATTTTTTTTTGTGTGAAACCAACAAGCATTTACAGTGGCATCTAATGTTCAGAATTTCATTTCAAAACCTACCCAGGAGGGGTTAGAGTGCATGAGAAAGGATGAGTTGCTCGAGCTTGCCAGAAAATACAGTCTATCTGAGGCAAAAGTATCATTGACAAAACAGGAGATAAAGATTATTTTAATTCAGTATTTAGTAGGAAAGGGAATTTTTGAAAACAGTGCTTTAATTTTGAAGAGTAAGCCTGTATCTGGTTCTGACAGGAAATTAAGGGAATTAGAGTTAAAGAACCAGATGGATTTAGAATTGGCAAAGCTTCAGATTCAGAGAGAGAGAGAGAAAGAAGAGAGGCAGATGGAGAGAGAGAAAGAAGAGAGGCAGATACAAATGCAAAAAGAAGAGAGACAAATACAAATGCAGATGCAAAGAGAAGAAAGGGAAATGCAATTTAAATTAAGAGAATTAGAACTGGCAAACAGAGCACACTCCACTCCTTTAAACACAAGTCCAGGTTTTGATGTTACTAGATATATTAGGTTAGTACCCCCTTTTCAGGAAAAAGAAGTAGATAAATACTTTCTTCATTTCGAGAAAATAGCTGAAAACTTGAAATGGCCCAGAGAGCATTGGACTTTGTTATTACAAAGTGTACTAATTGGCAAAGCTCGTGAAGTCTACATTTCACTGTCAGTACAACAAAGCACTGATTATGATGTGGTTAAGGAGTACATCTTGAAAGCTTATGAGTTGGTACCAGAGGCATATCGACAAAGGTTTAGGAATTGTAGAAAAGAAACTGGACAAACTCATGTCGAATTTGCAAGGGATAAAGAACAACTATTTGATAGGTGGTGCTCAGCCAAGAAATTTGATCAAGGTTATGATAACCTCTGACAGCTCGTATTAATTGAAGAGTTCAAAAGGTGCATCCATAGTGATGTTAAAACCTATCTTGACGAGCAGAATGTGGAAACTTTGGAAAATGCTGCTCGTATGGCTGATGATTATTTCTTGACTCACAAAATTTCATTTGGCAATAAGTCGTCCTCTCAGCAGTTTTCTGGTAAAAAACCATTTCAATCTCATTCGAGTACTTCCAAATTTCACAACAGCACAACTGTTAGGAATCAAACATCTGATAAGACTCATCAGAAATCCTTATCTCTTCCTACGTGCACTTATTGTAAAACGAAAGGGCACGTTATTTCTGATTGCTTCAAGTTGATAAATAAGCAACAGAGAAAAGACAGAGCTTTTCCAAATGCTCTTATTTCTACGAGGTCAAGGTCACGGTCTTGTATTGAAAGCAATACATTTGTTGGGTCAAACAAACCCCAGTCTGATTCTATTTTGGAGGCTTATGAACCATTCATGTCAGAAGGTTCTATATCACTTATTGGTGATTCTGCCAAGCCTATCCCAATTAAAATATTAAGGGACACTGGAGCTTCTCAGAGTCTTTTATTGTCAGGTACTTTGCCTTTGTCTGAGGAGTCTTCTTCAAGTGAAAGTGTTCTTGTTCAGGGAGTAGAGTGCGGCTTTGTAAATGTTCCTCTCCATTGTGTAAATTTGGCATCAGACTTAGTTTCTGGACCTGTGACTGTTGGGGCAGTGACTTCTTTACCCATAGAGGGTGTTCATTTATTACTAGGCAATGACCTAGCTGGAGATAAGGTTGTGGTTAATCCACTTGTAACTGACAAGCCTTGTTTGGATCAGAAAGTTGATCCTGTCGAAACTGAAATCCCTGATTTGTACCCTGCTTGTGCAGTTACTAGAGCTATGGCAAAAAGAGCTTTTGAGAGTGATGTTGATCAGGATATTATTCCTTTAGCTGACACATGTATTGGTCAGTCTTTTGATGATGTCACTTTTTCCTCAGGTATTGATCAATCAAATGGTATTGATCACAGTGATCCTCTTTTGGCAACTCATTCTCTTTGTTCTAATCAGGATGACAAACGACAATCCCTTGTCGTTGAACAGGAGCAAGATCCCGAGATATCTTGTTTGTTTCAGAGGGCTATTAGTGAAACTGAAGCCACACAAGTTCCAGTGTGTTACTTTGTGAAAAATGGGGTCCTTATGAGGAAATGGAGACCACCTGATGTACCCGCTGGTGACGAGTGGTCAGTGAGCTATCAAATTGTTGTTCCTAAGTCATATCGACAGGAAATTCTTAATTTAGCCCATGAAACTCCTTTGGCTGGTCATTTAGGAGTCCGTAAGACTTATCACAAGATCTTGAATCATTTTTATTGGCCGAAACTCAAAAGTGATGTTTCTAAATACTGCAGATCTTGTCACACTTGTCAAATGGTAGGAAAACCCAATCAGAAGATACCTAAGGCTCATCTGCAACCTATTCCTGCATTTGATGAACCATTTAGTAGAATAATAGTAGACTGTGTTGGTCCTTTACCTAAAACCAAGTCAGGCAATCAATACTTGTTGACCATCATGTGTGCATCTACAAGATTTCCAGAGGCAATTCCTCTGAGAAATATAAAAACTAAAACTATTGTGAAAGCTTTGGTGAAGTTTTTTACACTTGTTGGCCTTCCCAAATCTGTCCAGTCGGATCAAGGGTCAAATTTTATGTCTGGAATTTTCCAACAAGTTATGCATGAATTAGGCATCCAACAGTTTAAATCTTCTGCCTATCACCCTGAAAGTCAAGGTGCTTTGGAAAGATTTCATCAAACTTTGAAGAATATGATTCGATCATATTGCTTCGATGCAGAAAAGGATTGGGATGAGGGTGTTCATTTGTTGTTGTTTGCTGTTAGGGAATCAGTTCAAGAGTCGTTGGGTTTTAGTCCCTTTGAACTAGTTTTTGGTCATACTGTCCGTGGACCATTGAAATTATTGAAAGAGAAACTTCTTTCAAATGAAGACTCAAAGATTAATCTTCTTAATTATGTCTCTGATTTCAAATACAAGTTGTCAAAGGCCTCTGAAGTAGCAAGAACTAATCTTCACACTACCCAGTCAAAAATGAAATTAAGGTATGACAGAAATTCACAGGAAAGGAGTTTTAAACCTGGTGACAAAGTTCTGGCTCTCTTTCCCATACCTCAGAATCCTCTTCAGGCTAAATTTTATGGTCCTTATACCGTTGAAAAGAAAGTAAATGACTTAAATTATATCATTAACACTCCTGGGAGACGGAAACAAAAACAACTTTGTCATATAAATATGTTAAAGGAATATTTTGACAGAGATAGCTCAGCTAATTATTTAGTTAATTTAGTTGTACCTGTCCCACACAGCGAAGATATCAACGATGGAGTAGAATAACAATCGTCATGACAATGATTTCGGCACCGTATTTAGAATGAACCCTAATACAATGATGAATGCTTTATGAAGAAAACGAAGAGTGACTATGTAAATCGGTGAACGAAGAATGTTCAACGAAACGCGAATGGATTTTGTGAATGGATCACTTAAAAGCTGCTGCTAAAAAGCGAATGTCATAAGTGCCTTTCGCACGAGAAATAAGAATCAGATTACTTACACTGAACCCAGTTCTTCTCTCCTTTTAATCCCTGATATTGTTTTTCTCTAGGCAAGAATAACAACCGCCACTGATGTGACGACATCATAAGCGATGGTTGGATGTCAACGATTATTATTTGATGAAAGATGGGTAAGAAATTGACGTTGCTGAGAAGTATTGCACAAAAATTTCAGTGATCGCATATACATTTGATGTATTTGCGGTTTCATTACAAGGAACTTTCAATATGTATGAAAATAATACTTCTCCCTTTTTCAGAACTCCAACAACGGAAAACCCAACTTCAGTAATTGCATTTCCATTTAATCCGGAGGAAAAGTAACTGTCTGCGAATTTGTTCAGCGCGAAGCAGCTAATTACAGCATGAAACAATCTCTTCATTTTAAGTGCATATATCTATAAGGTCAAACTGACATAAATTTACATGTATATATAGATATACATGTATATATATGTTTATATTTATATCAATACAGATAAATTTTCTGAAGATACTGAATGGTAAAAAATGTTTGGCATTGAAGTCAATATAATGTGAAATGGTGTACTAAAATAACAGAATACTGTCAATTTTTCGAAAATAAATTGCGTTTTTGTTTCTATCTTGGGATTGGTAATTTTATATGTTGAGAAAACCATATCAGTTCCTTACCTGCTTGACAAGCTCCATTTACATTTGTGTATCCCATTTTGCATAGGCAGGTGAGAGTTGCAGTATTGCATTTTTCAAAGCTTTCACGACAGTCAGCGTCCAATCCACACGTCGAATTCAGATCTGTGATAAAGATATTAGAGCAGAAGAACTTAGTCTTTGCACAAGAAGAGAGAGAGCAATAGTTTAATCATGAAATAGCTGCTTATATGAGATGTTTGTAACTTTACAACTATTTTCTCGTGTAAAATGAGAATAGACGTTCATAATGCCAAACATTACATTTTTATTAATTTGAAGAGATAATGTAACCAAAGGATTACCACTTTTCTAGCGTGACCTGCCCATACAAGCTGCTCTACACTTATCACTGCCATTTGTGTAGTCTGTTTTATATTAACAGGTATTGGGTACCAGTATGATGATATGGAAGGCTTAGAATTGATCTCATTCGATGTCTACTCTATATAAAGCATCAAACCAAATTTGGTTAAAATCCAATAATTCCCAGTCAAGTTATCTTGCGGAAACCCACTATTTGATAGAGGAATGGACAAACGTACGGACGAATTAAAGGAAAACGTGATTACAAATCCTGAAATTGCTATTTTTACCAGCGAAACAAAAACTATATTTAGAATGAACCCAAATACAATGATGAATGCTTTATAAAGAAAACGAAGAGTGACAATGAAAATCGGTGAACGATGAATGTTCAATGAAACGCGAATGGATTTTTTGAATGGATAAGTTACAGGCTGCTGCTAAAAAGCGAATGTCGTAAGTGCCTTTCGCATGATACATAAGGATAAGATTCCTTACACTGAACCCAGTTCTTCTCTCCTTTTAATGCCTGATATTGTGTTTCTCGAGGCAAGGATAACAACCGCCACTGATGTGACGACATCATAAGCGATGGTTGGATGTGTACAATTATTTGATGAAAGTTAGGTAAGAAATTGACGTTGCTGAGAAATATTGTACAACTATTTCAGTTATCGCATTGTAACAAGATAAAACGGGTTGGATTTCGGATTTATAACAGAACACTGTTGTTGGTGATAAAAATGCTATATATATTGATGAATGACTTAAATGGGAAGAAGTGATATGATTAATACGTGCGTGTATAGGGTCCAAATATTGGACAAATTAACAAAATCCGCACGAACCTAATAATGTAACCCAAATATGAATACAAATAAATAAATACACAGTGCAATGATAAAGGCTAATGATTCACCGTAATCTCAGACGACGAAAAGAATGATGTGTTTTACTCAGATAGCAAAAATGATGTATTTTACTCATATACAAAAAATGTATACCCTCAAATAATGAAACATGAGGCACTTTATTCAAATAATAAAATGCGGTGCAAACAAATGGGATATATATCGTGCAAAATATCTTTACACTCCCAAACCACTGGGTATCACAAAAACCCAAAATTAACCCACGGCTAAAAGATTACATATATGGAGAGACTAAAAAACACTCCGTCACTAGCAAACTTGGCTGACAGTCGCACTGGTCAATCAAGCGATCCACGCCCATCAATGGGTCAGCAACGCCCGATCACCTGTTATTCAAGCAACACACTGTTTATTCAGCTCTACGGCTGCTATGGTTAGCTTTACAGCTGCTATTGTCAACTTATATTGTCCATTATATAGCTGGGACCCCGTCGACTCTGATCAGCTGAAAATAAATCTAACACCGTGTAGTATGATTGACACGGGCATATACGATAACACGTAATGACGTTATATACGGTAAGTTATACAAATTACATTATCGGCACAACATTACAAAGCAATAAACAAGTTCAGAAGTGAACCTACACGTGTCCGATAAGAATCGTATGGTACTAAACGTTTCCTAAAGATGCCACTGTATATTGCTAATATAAAGCTCTTATTAACAACAAATAAGAATAGAAAATGTTTGCATTGTACTACGCAAGTCGAATCTACACAGAGAATATACACCATAAATTAATAAATAATTTACGTACCTCTACAGCTGAAGACGTGAAAATCCTTAAGTAGACTGCTCACTGACAAGACGTTCCGTAATGTAAAGATTTAGTCTTACGGTGAGGAATTTATACACAGACGAAGCAGTTCTACATCGTCCGTACGCTTGATGCATTCGGTTTTCCCATCGAAAGCACTTCGCACGTGCGGCATGGGGTGAACCGAACTCACTGTTTCGAAATATTGTAAAATATACATAACTCACTCTCGGGTATCGTTGTTACACTGAAAAACGAAACCCGAGTACATGTATTTAATAAAAGGGATTTATACAATTCCGTGACAATACCTCACCCCCCCCCCTTAAAAAAGTGGTAACACTTTTAGTAGAATCACGGAATGTGAACATAAACAATTATTACAACCTTCAACTTTTAATACCGAACGAAAATGATCTGCTAATTACACCCTACTTAAAAAATCAGCACCTACATTTTCCGACCCTCGAATCGCCTCGATTCGGAAAGTATACGGTTGCAAAGACAACGCCCAGCACATCAATCTTGCGTTGGCGACCTTTGCTTTATTCAAGTATAAGAGCGGCTGATGGTCCGTTTGTAAGGTAAATTCCCTCCCGAAAAGATATGTATGGAATTTTCCTATTCCCCATACTAAGGCTAGGCACTCCTTCTCAATCACGGAGTAGTTTTGCTCCCTAGAGAGCAATTTCCTGCTTGCATAAGCGATGGGCAATTTCATACCCTCTTGCTCCTGTAGCAAAACAGCCCCAAGTCCCGTATCGGACGCATCAGTCCTCAGCACAAAAGCTTTGTTCAATCCTGGCAACTTTAAGATTGGTGCACTTATCAGTTTCTGTTTTAAAGCGTTAAACGCATTTTCCTAGCACACACCCCAGGAAACTTTATTTGGTTGCCCTTTCCTAGTCAAGTCTGTTAATGGGCTGGCAATAGCCGAAAAATTGGGGACAAAGTTCCTGTAAAATCCAATCAAACCTAGGAAAGATCTTACTTGTTTCTTGGTCCCTGGTCTAGGAGCATCTCTGACTGCTCCTATTTTGTCTGGGTGGGGTTTCAACTGGCCTATTCCACTTACAAGATGGCCCAAACATTCTAGGTCAAAATATCCTATGCTACATTTGGTGGGCCTTGCTGCAAGATTAGCAGTGTGAAGTCTATCGAACAGATCCCTCAATACTCTAACATGTTCATCCCAGGTATATGCATAAACGAAGATATCATCTATAAAACTGTCGACGTTTTTCATACCGTTTAACAATTTGCGCATGAGACGAAAGCACGACGCACCGGCGTTGACTAAACCAAAAGGCATGACTTTAAATTGATAAAACCTCTGGGAGTCGCGAATGCCGTTAACTCGCGGGCATTATCAACGGTTGGTACCTGCCAATATCCCTTGGTAAGGTCTAAATTGGAAAAGTATTTATGACCTGCCAACTTTGAAAATAAATTGTCTCTGTCTGGCATTGGTTCTGCATCGAACAGTTATTTTATTCAGTTGCCGAAAGTCAATGCAAAAACGGTTTGTCCCTTCTTTATTCCTGACCTAACGGTACTCTAGTTATCCTTCCCTTAGAGACCGTCTTCTGGCAAACATCGCACGAACGACAAAACCGCCTTACATCGCTATTGACACCGGGCCAATATAATTCTCGTAATACCCTATCAACTGTTTTCTTCTTACCTAAATGACCCGCCATACTCGATTCGTGCGCGACCTTGAGTACGTGCGACCTGAATTCCTGGGGAACAACTAGTTGCAAGAACTTCCTATCGTCAGGCGTAGTATATTCCCTGTACATTAAACCCTTTCGATAGAAATTTAGAGGACCCCCCCGTTCTTACACTTCCTCACAGTACCCGGCAACACTTTATCTGCGGTTACGCGTAGAGACGCGTCGCGTTCTTGCGCGTTCAAAATTCTTCATGGGGGATATCAGTAATTGTTTCCGGTACCTTTAATTTACGTAGGGGTTTGTTATCCTCCCTTACCTGAGGTCTAGTTTGCACTGCTTGGATGATCGGGAATCGGAAGTCTGACATGGTTGGGAGTCTAGATCCCTGTACATTGCCAATCGTACGTTCATAAATCCGGTTGGCTATACACAACGCTTCAACGTTTCCGGTCAGAAAAGGTGTTTCGATACCTATCCTTGCGACAGGAACGTGGTCGATTGTTTGGTCCAGTAGCATACAAGGCGATTTGAACCCAAGCAATTGGTCATCGCGAACGAGGCTCCATTTCACGACTACAGTTGTGCACCCTGTGTCTCGTAACACGGTCACCTTTTTTCCGTTGACAGTGCCATTCGCTGTCGGTACCCTTGCCTCGGAGGAAATACACGTGCCGATCGATTGTATAGCGTCGCGACCGATCTCTGCACGCACCACTGGCTCGTGTACAGCTTCCCGGTTAGCCCCTGGGAAACATCGAGTTTTCCATCTACCGGCCGTCTGCCTTCAATGGTTACTGCGACTCTCTGGACCGATCCCTTCCGCTTAGGACAATTGGGGGAGATATGACCCCACTCCTTGCAAGTGAAACATTGCTTGTCCTTATGCCTCCCCTGGTTATCCCTGACAGGTTTTTCAGGTTCATTGTGTTTTTGGTCTTCGACCTGATTCCCACCTTTGCCGTCTCGCGAGATGATATTATGCGAACCTCCCCGAGCTTCAGCGAATAAATCCGCCTGTGTGGCCATGTCATATATATTCGTGAAGAACTTTTCCCTCAGGAATAAATACAACTCCTTGCCACAAGTTGTCAGTAGCTGGTCCCGAAGCAAGAAATCGATAAGACCCTCAAATGTCTTCACGACTTTACCACATTCCACCCATCGCTGCAAGTAATTGCACGTCCTACTGACGAACTGGGTGAATGTCTCGCCTCTCTCGGGATTGCTATACTTAAACTTCTTGCGAAACCCTTGCTCGGTTAGCTCGTATTTCTTCAGAAGTGCTTCTTTCAACGCGAGGTAATTTGGCGAATCGGCCGCGGGTAAACGAGAATACACGTCTAGCGCTTTACCCTTAAGCAACGCGCTAAGATGAAGCAACCAATCGTCTTTATTCCATGTTTGTACAGCGGCGTACCTTTCAAACCTGTTTAGATAACTATCCATGTTATCTTTATCGTCTTCAAATGGGGGCAATTTTGGACCTCTCAGATTAGAATCATGTTCCCCCTCCCTTTTGGTTTTCAAAAGCTCAGATTTTCTCTGATACTCTCTCTCCTTATTTCTATCTTCTATCTCTAAAGCTTCTAACCTCACTCGCTTTTCCCCTTCTAATCTCCTATCCTCTATTTCCTTAAGCATTTCTACCTTCTCCCTTTCTGCTTCCTTTTCCCATCCTATCCTTTCCCTTTCGGCCTGTTTTTCTAACTCTATTTTCTCCTTCTCAAATTCCTGCTTCTCCTTCTCTGCTTGCTTTTCTAATTCTATCTTCTTTTCCTCAAATAGCATTTTCTCCCTTTCAAATGTTATCTTTCTTTCCTCAGCCTGCTTCTCTATTTCCCTCTCCTTTAACCTCTGATCCCTTTCCCAAGCCTGTTCTTAACGAACAAAAGTTTTAAGAGACTCCCCTTCGTAGCCAAGCTGTTTCCCCAGTCCCACAAGTTCTTTCATTGACGACATTTCAAAAATCTGATACGACCAATCTAAAGTACACTATTCTGCAAATAAAATGCGAAATTGCTATGATTTCAACAAACACACCGTATTTTTCCTTTTCAGAAGGCAACAAAACCATGAAATGTGTACCCCCCAAAAAACAAATTAATAGAGTAATGTTATATGGCTACTTAACCTCACTGTCTTGTCAGGAACGTCAGAAACACACATAAGATCATACAAGAATAATGAAACAACAATTTTAGGATTCCGTTAAATCCGAGATCCAACTTCTGACACCATTGTAACAAGATAACCGGGCTGGATTTCGGATTTATAACAGAACACTGTTGATGGAGATAAAAATGCTATATTTATTGATGAATGACTTGAATGGGAAGAAGGGTTTTGATTAATACGTGCGTGTATAGGGTCCAAATATTGGACAAATTAACATAATACGCACGAACATAATAATTTAACCCAAATATGAATACAAATAAATAAATACACATTGCAATGATAAAGGCTAATGATTCACCGTAATCTCAGACGACGAAAAGAATGATGTGTTGTACTCAGATAGCAAAAATGATGTATTTTACTCATACAGCAAAAATGTATACCCTCAAATAATGAAACACGAGGCACTTTATTCAAATAATAAAATGCGGTGCAAACAAATGGGATAGATATCATGCAAATTATCTTTACACTCCCAAACAACTGGGTATCACAAAAACCCAAAATTAGCCCACGTGTCCGATAAGAATCTTATGGTACTTAACGTTTCCTAAAAATGCCTCTTTATATTGCTAATATAAAGCTCTTATTAAGAACAAACAAGAATAGAAAATATTTGCATTGTACTACGCAAGTCGAAGCTACATAGAACATATACACCATAAAATTAATAAATAATTTACGTACCTCTACAGCTGAAGACGTGAAAATCCTTAAGTAGACTGCTCACTGACAAGACGTTCCGTAATGTAAAGATTTAGTCTTACGGTGAGGAATTTATACACAGACGAAGCAGTTCTACATCGTCCGTACGCTTGATGCATTCGGTTTTCCCATCGAAAGCACTTCGCACGTGCGGCATGGGGTGAACAAAACTCACTGTTTCGAAATATTGTAAAATATACATAACACACTCTCGGGTATCGTTGTTACACTGAAAGACGAAACCCGAATACATGTATTTAATAAAAGGGATGTATACAAATCCGTGACACGCATATACATTTGATGTCTTTGCTGTTTCATTAGAAGGAACTTTCAATACGTATGAAAATAATAATTCTCCCTTTTTCAGACCACCAACAACGGAAAATCCAACTTCGGTAATTGCATTTCTATTTAATCCGGAGGAAAAGTAACTGTCTGAGAAATTGTACAGCGCGAAGCAGCTAATTACAGCATGAAACAATCTCTTCATTGCAAGTGCATATATCTATAAGGTCAAACTCACATAAATTTACATGTATATATATATATATATATATATATATATATATATATATATATATATATATATATATATATATATATATATATATATGTTTATATTTATATCAATATAGATAAATTTTCCGAAGATACTGAATGGTAAAAAATGTTTGGCATCGAAGTCAATATAATGTGAAATGCTGAGACTAAAATAACAGAATGCTGTCAATTTTTCGAAAATAAATTGCGTGTTTGTTTCTATCTTGGGATTGGTAATTTTATATGTTGAGAAAACCGTGACAGTTCCTTACCTGCTTCACAAGCTCCATTTACATTTTGTGTATCCCATTTTCCATAGGCAGGTGAGAGTTGCAGTATTTCATTTTGCAAATATCTCACGACAGTCAGCGTCCACTCCACACCTCGAATTCAGATATGTGAGATATTAGAGAAGAAGAACTTAGTCTTTGCACAATTAGAGAGAGCAATAGTTTAATCATGAAATAGCTACTTATATGAGATGTTTGTTACTTTACAACTTTGTTTTCGTGTAAATGAGAATAGACGGTTCATAATGCCAAGCTTTACATTTTCTTAATTATAAGAGATAATGTAACTATCGGATTGCCACTTTTCTAGCGTGACCTACAAATACAATCTGCTTATCTGCTTTACATTTATCAATGCCATTTGTGTAGTCTTTTTTATATGAACATTTATTGGGTACCAGTATTAATTTGTTTGGTCTGGTCATCACAGAACAATAAACATCCATACCGCATCTGAATTCAAATGTCTAAGAATTATAGTGGATACTGAACTGAGCGGTATCTTGGCATAATTGTAGAATCTCAAACAGCGCACGTGGTGTATTAAGAACAGGAGTAGGAGAATTGAAATTCCCGGGCCGTGACTCCTCTAAATACCTAAACGGAACGCTGGAAATGGAAATTTTTGAAGCTTTGAATAATATAAGTATCAGACTCAAAATGGGATGAATTCCAACAAATCGTGGTAACGTAATGCTGCAGAAACTAAAGTCAGGAGGCCAGGCAATTAGGGGCCATCATTTATATAGATAACTTACACTGAACCCAGTTCTTCTCTCCTTTTAATGCCGGATAGTTTTTCCCGAGGCAACCACAACAACCGCCACTGATGTGACGACATCATAAGCGATGGTTGGATGTGTAACATATTATTTGATGAAAGTTAGGTAAGAAATTGACGTTGCTGATAAATATTATACAACTATTTCAGTGATCGCATATACATTTGATGTCTTTGTTCTTTCATTAGAAGGAACTTGCAATATGTATGAAAATAATACTTGTCCCTTTTTCAGACCGCCAACAACGGAAAACCCAACTTCTGCAATTGAATTTCAATTTAATCCGGAGGAAAAGTAACTGTCTGCAAAATTGTACAGCGCGAAGCAGCTAATTACAGCATGGAACAATCTCTTCATTGCAAGTGCATATATCTATAAGGTCACACTCACATCCATTTATATATATATATATATATATATATATATATATATATATATATATATATTTATAGATGTTTATATTTATATCAATATAGTTAAATTTTCTGAAGATACTGAATGGTGTTAAAAAATGTTTGGCATCGAAGTCAATATAATGTGAAATGATCAGACTAAAATAACAGAATACTGTCAGTTTTGCGAAAATAAATTGCGTGTTTGTTTCTATCTTGGGATTGGTAATTTATATGTTGAGAAAACAATGACAGTTCCTTACCTGCTTTACAAGCTTCATTTACATTTGTGAATCCCATTTTGCAGACCGCCAACAACGGAAAACCCAACTTCTACAATTACATTTCAATTTAATCCGTAGGAAAAGTAACTGTCTGCGAAATCGTACAGCGCGAAACAGCTAATTACTGCATGAAACAATCTCTTCATTGCAAGTGCATATATCTATAAGGTCACTCTCACATGCATATATATATATATATATATATATATATATATATATATATTTATAGATGTTTATATTTATATCAATATAGTTAAATTTTCTGAAGATTCTCAATGGTGGTAAGAAATGTGTGGCATCCAAGTCAATATAATGTGAAATAGTTAGACAAAAATAACAGAAAACGGTCAATTTTGCGAGCATAAATTGCGTGTTTGTTTCTATCTTGGGATTGGTAATTTTATAAGTTGAGAAAACCATGAGAGTTCCTTACCTGCTTTACAAGCTTCATTTACATGTGTGTATCCCATTTTGCATAGGCAGGTGATAGTTGCAGTATTGCATCTTGCAAAGGTGTCACGACAGTCAGCGTCAACTTCACCTGTCGAATTCAGATCTGTTATAGAGATATTAGAGAATTAGAACTTAGTCTTTGCAGAAGAAGAGAGAGAGCAATAGCTTAATCATGAAATACCTGCTTATATGAGATGTTTGTAACTTTACAACTTTGTTCTCGTGTAAAATATATATATATCGATGTTTATATTTATATCAATATTGTTAAATTTTCTGAAGATACTGAATGGTGTTAAAAAAATGTTTGGCATCGAAGTCAATATAATGTGAAACGGTCAGGCTAAAATAACAGAATACTGTCAATTTTGCCAAAATAAATTGTCTGTTTGTTTCTATCTTGGGATTGATAATTTTATATGGTGAGAAAACCATGACAGTTCCTTACCTGCTTTACAAGCTTCGTTTACATTTGTGTATCCCATTTTCCATAGGCAGGTGAGAGTTGCAGTATTGCATTTTGCAAAGGTGTCTCGACAGTCAGCGTCCACTCCACACGTCGAATTCAGATCTGTGATAGCGATATTAGAGCAGAAGAACTTAGTCTTTGCACAAGAAGAGAGAGAGCAATAGCTTAATCATGAAATACCTGCTTATATGAGATGTTTGTAACTTTACAACTTTGTTCTCGTGTAAAATAAGAGCGAAACAAAAACCGTATTTAGAATGAACCCAAATACAATGATGAATGCTTTATGAAGAAAACAAAGAGTGACTATGTAAATCGGTGAACGAAGAATGTTGAACGAAACGCGAATGGATTTTGTGAATGGATCAGTTAAAGGCTGCTGCTAAAAAGCGAATGTCGTAAGTGCCTTTCGCAAGATAAATAAGATTCAGATTACTTACACTGAACCCAGTTCTTCTCTCCTTTTAATGCCTGATATTGTTTTTCTCGAGGCAACCATAACAACCGCCACTGATGTGACGACATCATAAGCGACGGTTGGATGTGTAAAATATTTCTTCATGAAAGTTAGGTAAGAAATTGACGTTGCTGAGAAATATTGTACAACTATTTCAGTGATCGAATATACATTTGATGTGTTTGCTCTTTCATTAGAAGGAACTTGCAATATGTATGAAAATAATACTTCTCCGTTTTTCAGACCGCCAACAACGCAAAACCCAACTTCTGCATTTGCATTTCAATTTAATCCGGATTAAAAGTAACTGTCTGCGAAATTGTAAAGCGCGAAACAGCTAATTACAGCATGAAACAATCTCTTCATTGCAAGTGCATATATCTATAAGGTCACACTCACATTCATTTATCGATATATATATTTATAGATGTTTATATTTATATCAATAGAGTTAAATTTTCTGAAGATACTGAATGGTGATAAAAAATATTTGGCATCGAAGTCAATATAAGGTGAAATGGAGAGACTAAAATAACAGAATACTGTCAATTTTGCGAAAATAAATTGCGTGTTTTGTTTCTATCTTGGGATTGGTAATTTTATATGTTGAGAAAACCATGACAGTTCCTTACCTGCTTTACAAGCTTCATTTACATTTGTGTATCCCATTTTGCATAGGCAGGTGAGAGTTGCAGTATTGCATTTTGCGACGGTGTCACGACAGTCAGCGTCCACTCCACACATCGAATTCAGATCTGTGATAGAGATATTAGAGCAGAAGAACTTAGTCTTTGCACAAGAAGAGAGAGAGCAATAGCTTAATCATGAAATAGCTGCTTATATGAGATGTTTGTAACTTTACAACTTTGTTCTCGTGTAAAATAAGAATAGACGTTCATAATGCCAAACTTTACATTTTGATAATTTAAGGAGATAATGTAACCAACGGATTACCACTTTTCTAGCGTGACCTGCACATACCATCTGCTTATCTTCTCTACATTTATCACTGTTGTTTGTTTTTTCTGTTTAATATGAACAGGTATTGGGTACCAGTATCAATGTATTTGGCCTTGTCATCACAAAACAATAAACATCCATACCGCATCTGAATTCAAATGTCTAAGAATTATAGTGGATACTGAACTGAGCGGAATCTTGGCATAATTGTAGCAATAGAATTTCGGTACATCACATAAGGATCCGCTTAGCTCATATGCATTGACAGTATCTTAAACAGCGCACGTTGTGCATTAAGAACAGAAGTAGCAGAATTGGAATTCCTGGGCCGTGACTCCTCTAAATACCTAAACTGAACGCTGGAAGTGGAAATTGTTGAAGATTTGTATAATATAAGTATCGGGCTCAAAACGGGATGAATTCCAACAAATCGTGGTAAAGTAATTCTGCAGAAACTAAAGTCAGGAGGCCAGGCAATTAGGGGCCATCATTTCTGTAAATGATGATGTGGAATGCTGGAGATCAAATCATTGTCTCATTTATATAAACTGGCGTGACAAATATTGTTGAAATCGAGCTACAATTTTCAGAGAAATAATATGGATAACGTGATTACAAATCCTGAAATTGTTATTTTTACCAGCGAAACAAAAACCGTATTTAGAATGAACCCAAATACAATGATGAATGCTTTATGAAGAAAACGAAGAGTGACTATGTAAATCGGTGAACGAAGAATGTTCAACGAAACGCGAATGGATTTTGTGAATGGATCAGTTAAAGGCTGCTGCTAAAAAGCGAATGTCGTAAGTGCCTTTCGCAAGATAAATTAGAATCAGATTACTTACACTGAACCCAGTTCTTCACTCCTTTTAATGCCTGATATTGTTTTTCTCGAGGCAACCATAACAACCGCCACTGATGTGACGACATCATAAGCGACGGTTGGATGTGTAAAATATTTCTTCATGAAAGTTAGGTAAGAAATTGACGTTGCTGAGAAATATTGTACAACTATTTCAGTGATCGAATATACATTTGATGTGTTTGCTCTTTCATTAGAAGGAACTTGCAATATGTATGAAAATAATACTTCTCCGTTTTTCAGACCGCCAACAACGGAAAACCCAACTTCTGCAATTGCATTTCAATTTAATCCGGATTAAAAGTAACTGTCTGCGAAATTGTAAAGCGCGAAACAGCTAATTACAGCATGAAACAATCTCTTCATTGCAAGTGCATATATTTATAAAGTCACACTCACATTCATTTATAGATATATATATTTATAGATGTTTATATTTATATCAATAGAGTTAAATTTTCTGAAGATAGTGAATGGTGGTAAAAAATGTTTGGCATCGAAGTCAATATAACGTGAAATGGAGAGACTAAAATAACAGAATACTGTCAATTTTGCGAAAATAAATTGCGTGTTTTGTTTCTATCTTGGGATTGGTAATTTTATATGTTGAGAAAACCATGACAGTTCCTTACCTGCTTTACAAGCTTCATTTACATTTGTGTATCCCATTTTGCATAGGCAGGTGAGAGTTGCAGTATTGCATTTTGCGAAGGTGTCACGAGAGTCAGCGTCCACTCCACACGTCGAATTCAGATCTGTGATAGAGATATTAGAGCAGAAGAACTTAGTCTTTGCACAAGAAGAGAGAGAGCAATAGCTTAATCATGAAATAGCTGCTTATATGAGATGTTTGTAACTTTACAACTTTGTTCTCGTGTAAAATAAGAATAGACGTTCATAATGCCAAACTTTACATTTTGAGAATTTAAGAAGACAATGACACCAACGGATTGCCACTTTTCTAGCGTGACCTGCACATACCATCTGCTTATCTTCTCTACATTTATCACTGTTGTTTGTTTTTTCTGTTTAATATGAACAGGTATTGGGTACCAGTATCAATGTATTTGGAGTGGTCATCACAAAACAATAAACATCCATACCGCATCTGAATTCAAATGTCTAAGAATTATAGTGGATACTGAACTGAGCGGAATCTTGGCATAATTGTAGCAATAGAATTTCGGTACATCACATAAGGATCCGCTTAGCCCATATGCATTGACAGTATCTTAAACAGCGCACGTTGTGCATTAAGAACAGAAGTAGCAGAATTGGAATTCCTGGGCCGTGACTCCTCTAAATACCTAAACTGAACGCTGGAAGTGGAAATTGTTGAAGATTTGTATAATATAAGTATCAGGCTCAAAACGGGATGAATTCCAACAAATCGTGGTAAAGTAATTCTGCAGAAACTAAAGTCAGGAGGCCAGGCAATTAGGGGCCATCATTTCTGTAAATGATGATGTGGAATGCTGGAGATCAAATCATTGTCTCATTTATATAAACTGGCGTGACAAATATTGTTGAAATCGAGCTACAATTTTCAGAGAAATAATATGGATAACGTGATTACAAATCCTGAAATTGTTATTTTTTCCAGCGAAACAAAAACCGTATTTAGAATGAACCCAAATACAATGATGAATGCTTTATGAAGAAAACGAAGAGTGACTATGTAAATCGGTGAACGAAGAATGTTCAACGAAACGCGAATGGATTTTGTGAATGGATCAGTTAAAGGCTGCTGCTAAAAAGCGAATGTCGTAAGTGCCTTTCGCAAGATAAATAAGATTCAGATTACTTACACTGAACCCAGTTCTTCTCTCCTTTTAATGCCTGATATTGTTTTTCTCGAGGCAACCATAACAACCGCCACTGATGTGACGACATCATAAGCGACGGTTGGATGTGTAAAATATTTCTTCATGAAAGTTAGGTAAGAAATTGACGTTGCTGAGAAATATTGTACAACTATTTCAGTGATCGAATATACATTTGATGTGTTTGCTCTTTCATTAGAAGGAACTTGCAATATGTATGAAAATAATACTTCTCCGTTTTTCAGACCGCCAACAACGGAAAACCCAACTTCTGCAATTGCATTTCAATTTAATCCGGATTAAAAGTAACTGTCTGCGAAATTGTAAAGCGCGAAACAGCTAATTACAGCATGAAACAATCTCTTCATTGCAAGTGCATATATTTATAAAGTCACACTCACATTCATTTATAGATATATATATTTATAGATGTTTATATTTATATCAATAGAGTTAAATTTTCTGAAGATACTGAATGGTGATAAAAAATATTTGGCATCGAAGTCAATATAACGTGAAATGGAGAGACTGAAATAACAGAATACTGTCAATTTTGCGAAAATAAATTGCGTGTTTTGTTTCTATCTTGGGATTGGTAATTTTATATGTTGAGAAAACCATGACAGTTCCTTACCTGCTTTACAAGCTTCATTTACATTTGTGTATCCCATTTTGCATAGGCAGGTGAGAGTTGCAGTATTGCATTTTGCGACGGTGTCACGAGAGTCAGCGTCCACTCCACACATCGAATTCAGATCTGTGATAGAGATATTAGAGCAGAAGAACTTAGTCTTTGCACAAGAAGAGAGAGAGCAATAGCTTAATCATGAAATAGCTGCTTATATGAGATGTTTGTAACTTTACAACTTTGTTCTCGTGTAAAATAAGAATAGACGTTCATAATGCCAAACTTTACATTTTGAGAATTTAAGAAGACAATGACACCAACGGATTGCCACTTTTCTAGCGTGACCTGCACATACCATCTGCTTATCTTCTCTACATTTATCACTGTTGTTTGTTTTTTCTGTTTAATATGAACAGGTATTGGGTACCAGTATCAATGTATTTGGCCTTGTCATCACAAAACAATAAACATCCATACCGCATCTGAATTCAAATGTCTAAGAATTATAGTGGATACTGAACTGAGCGGAATCTTGGCATAATTGTAGCAATAGAATTTCGGTACATCACATAAGGATCCGCTTAGCCCATATGCATTGACAGTATCTTAAACAGCGCACGTTGTGCATTAAGAACAGAAGTAGCAGAATTGGAATTCCTGGGCCGTGACTCCTCTAAATACCTAAACTGAACGCTGGAAGTGGAAATTGTTGAAGATTTGTATAATATAAGTATCGGGCTCAAAACGGGATGAATTCCAACAAATCGTGGTAAAGTAATTCTGCAGAAACTAAAGTCAGGAGGCCAGGCAATTAGGGGCCATCATTTCTGTAAATGATGATGTGGAATGCTGGAGATCAAATCATTGTCTCATTTATATAAACTGGCGTGACAAATATTGTTGAAATCGAGCTACAATTTTCAGAGAAATAATATGGATAACGTGATTACAAATCCTGAAATTGTTATTTTTACCAGCGAAACAAAAACCGTATTTAGAATGAACCCAAATACAATGATGAATGCTTTATGAAGAAAACGAAGAGTGACTATGTAAATCGGTGAACGAAGAATGTTCAACGAAACGCGAATGGATTTTGTGAATGGATCAGTTAAAGGCTGCTGCTAAAAAGCGAATGTCGTAAGTGCCTTTCGCAAGATAAATTAGAATCAGATTACTTACACTGAACCCAGTTCTTCACTCCTTTTAATGCCTGATATTGTTTTTCTCGAGGCAACCATAACAACCGCCACTGATGTGACGACATCATAAGCGACGGTTGGATGTGTAAAATATTTCTTCATGAAAGTTAGGTAAGAAATTGACGTTGCTGAGAAATATTGTACAACTATTTCAGTGATCGAATATACATTTGATGTGTTTGCTCTTTCATTAGAAGGAACTTGCAATATGTATGAAAATAATACTTCTCCGTTTTTCAGACCGCCAACAACGGAAAACCCAACTTCTGCAATTGCATTTCAATTTAATCCGGATTAAAAGTAACTGTCTGCGAAATTGTAAAGCGCGAAACAGCTAATTACAGCATGAAACAATCTCTTCATTGCAAGTGCATATATTTATAAAGTCACACTCACATTCATTTATAGATATATATATTTATAGATGTTTATATTTATATCAATAGAGTTAAATTTTCTGAAGATAGTGAATGGTGGTAAAAAATGTTTGGCATCGAAGTCAATATAACGTGAAATGGAGAGACTAAAATAACAGAATACTGTCAATTTTGCGAAAATAAATTGCGTGTTTTGTTTCTATCTTGGGATTGGTAATTTTATATGTTGAGAAAACCATGACAGTTCCTTACCTGCTTTACAAGCTTCATTTACATTTGTGTATCCCATTTTGCATAGGCAGGTGAGAGTTGCAGTATTGCATTTTGCGAAGGTGTCACGAGAGTCAGCGTCCACTCCACACGTCGAATTCAGATCTGTGATAGAGATATTAGAGCAGAAGAACTTAGTCTTTGCACAAGAAGAGAGAGAGCAATAGCTTAATCATGAAATAGCTGCTTATATGAGATGTTTGTAACTTTACAACTTTGTTCTCGTGTAAAATAAGAATAGACGTTCATAATGCCAAACTTTACATTTTGAGAATTTAAGAAGACAATGACACCAACGGATTGCCACTTTTCTAGCGTGACCTGCACATACCATCTGCTTATCTTCTCTACATTTATCACTGTTGTTTGTTTTTTCTGTTTAATATGAACAGGTATTGGGTACCAGTATCAATGTATTTGGAGTGGTCATCACAAAACAATAAACATCCATACCGCATCTGAATTCAAATGTCTAAGAATTATAGTGGATACTGAACTGAGCGGAATCTTGGCATAATTGTAGCAATAGAATTTCGGTACATCACATAAGGATCCGCTTAGCCCATATGCATTGACAGTATCTTAAACAGCGCACGTTGTGCATTAAGAACAGAAGTAGCAGAATTGGAATTCCTGGGCCGTGACTCCTCTAAATACCTAAACTGAACGCTGGAAGTGGAAATTGTTGAAGATTTGTATAATATAAGTATCGGGCTCAAAACGGGATGAATTCCAACAAATCGTGGTAAAGTAATTCTGCAGAAACTAAAGTCAGGAGGCCAGGCAATTAGGGGCCATCATTTCTGTAAATGATGATGTGGAATGCTGGAGATCAAATCATTGTCTCATTTATATAAACTGGCGTGACAAATATTGTTGAAATCGAGCTACAATTTTCAGAGAAATAATATGGATAACGTGATTACAAATCCTGAAATTGTTATTTTTTCCAGCGAAACAAAAACCGTATTTAGAATGAACCCAAATACAATGATGAATGCTTTATGAAGAAAACGAAGAGTGACTATGTAAATCGGTGAACGAAGAATGTTCAACGAAACGCGAATGGATTTTGTGAATGGATCAGTTAAAGGCTGCTGCTAAAAAGCGAATGTCGTAAGTGCCTTTCGCAAGATAAATAAGATTCAGATTACTTACACTGAACCCAGTTCTTCTCTCCTTTTAATGCCTGATATTGTTTTTCTCGAGGCAACCATAACAACCGCCACTGATGTGACGACATCATAAGCGACGGTTGGATGTGTAAAATATTTCTTCATGAAAGTTAGGTAAGAAATTGACGTTGCTGAGAAATATTGTACAACTATTTCAGTGATCGAATATACATTTGATGTGTTTGCTCTTTCATTAGAAGGAACTTGCAATATGTATGAAAATAATACTTCTCCGTTTTTCAGACCGCCAACAACGGAAAACCCAACTTCTGCAATTGCATTTCAATTTAATCCGGATTAAAAGTAACTGTCTGCGAAATTGTAAAGCGCGAAACAGCTAATTACAGCATGAAACAATCTCTTCATTGCAAGTGCATATATTTATAAAGTCACACTCACATTCATTTATAGATATATATATTTATAGATGTTTATATTTATATCAATAGAGTTAAATTTTCTGAAGATAGTGAATGGTGATAAAAAATATTTGGCATCGAAGTCAATATAACGTGAAATGGAGAGACTGAAATAACAGAATACTGTCAATTTTGCGAAAATAAATTGCGTGTTTTGTTTCTATCTTGGGATTGGTAATTTTATATGTTGAGAAAACCATGACAGTTCCTTACCTGCTTTACAAGCTTCATTTACATTTGTGTATCCCATTTTGCATAGGCAGGTGAGAGTTGCAGTATTGCATTTTGCGACGGTGTCACGAGAGTCAGCGTCCACTCCACACGTCGAATTCAGATCTGTGATAGAGATATTAGAGCAGAAGAACTTAGTCTTTGCACAAGAAGAGAGAGAGCAATAGCTTAATCATGAAATAGCTGCTTATATGAGATGTTTGTAACTTTACAACTTTGTTCTCGTGTAAAATAAGAATAGACGTTCATAATGCCAAACTTTACATTTTGAGAATTTAAGAAGACAATGACACCAACGGATTGCCACTTTTCTAGCGTGACCTGCACATACCATCTGCTTATCTTCTCTACATTTATCACTGTTGTTTGTTTTTTCTGTTTAATATGAACAGGTATTGGGTACCAGTATCAATGTATTTGGAGTGGTCATCACAAAACAATAAACATCCATACCGCATCTGAATTCAAATGTCTAAGAATTATAGTGGATACTGAACTGAGCGGAATCTTGGCATAATTGTAGCAATAGAATTTCGGTACATCACATAAGGATCCGCTTAGCCCATATGCATTGACAGTATCTTAAACAGCGCACGTTGTGCATTAAGAACAGAAGTAGCAGAATTGGAATTCCTGGGCCGTGACTCCTCTAAATACCTAAACTGAACGCTGGAAGTGGAAATTGTTGAAGATTTGTATAATATAAGTATCGGGCTCAAAACGGGATGAATTCCAACAAATCGTGGTAAAGTAATTCTGCAGAAACTAAAGTCAGGAGGCCAGGCAATTAGGGGCCATCATTTCTGTAAATGATGATGTGGAATGCTGGAGATCAAATCATTGTCTCATTTATATAAACTGGCGTGACAAATATTGTTGAAATCGAGCTACAATTTTCAGAGAAATAATATGGATAACGTGATTACAAATCCTGAAATTGTTATTTTTACCAGCGAAACAAAAACCGTATTTAGAATGAACCCAAATACAATGATGAATGCTTTATGAAGAAAACGAAGAGTGACTATGTAAATCGGTGAACGAAGAATGTTCAACGAAACGCGAATGGATTTTGTGAATGGATCAGTTAAAGGCTGCTGCTAAAAAGCGAATGTCGTAAGTGCCTTTCGCAAGATAAATTAGAATCAGATTACTTACACTGAACCCAGTTCTTCACTCCTTTTAATGCCTGATATTGTTTTTCTCGAGGCAACCATAACAACCGCCACTGATGTGACGACATCATAAGCGACGGTTGGATGTGTAAAATATTTCTTCATGAAAGTTAGGTAAGAAATTGACGTTGCTGAGAAATATTGTACAACTATTTCAGTGATCGAATATACATTTGATGTGTTTGCTCTTTCATTAGAAGGAACTTGCAATATGTATGAAAATAATACTTCTCCGTTTTTCAGACCGCCAACAACGGAAAACCCAACTTCTGCAATTGCATTTCAATTTAATCCGGATTAAAAGTAACTGTCTGCGAAATTGTAAAGCGCGAAACAGCTAATTACAGCATGAAACAATCTCTTCATTGCAAGTGCATATATTTATAAAGTCACACTCACATTCATTTATAGATATATATATTTATAGATGTTTATATTTATATCAATAGAGTTAAATTTTCTGAAGATAGTGAATGGTGGTAAAAAATGTTTGGCATCGAAGTCAATATAACGTGAAATGGAGAGACTAAAATAACAGAATACTGTCAATTTTGCGAAAATAAATTGCGTGTTTTGTTTCTATCTTGGGATTGGTAATTTTATATGTTGAGAAAACCATGACAGTTCCTTACCTGCTTTACAAGCTTCATTTACATTTGTGTATCCCATTTTGCATAGGCAGGTGAGAGTTGCAGTATTGCATTTTGCGAAGGTGTCACGAGAGTCAGCGTCCACTCCACACGTCGAATTCAGATCTGTGATAGAGATATTAGAGCAGAAGAACTTAGTCTTTGCACAAGAAGAGAGAGAGCAATAGCTTAATCATGAAATAGCTGCTTATATGAGATGTTTGTAACTTTACAACTTTGTTCTCGTGTAAAATAAGAATAGACGTTCATAATGCCAAACTTTACATTTTGAGAATTTAAGAAGACAATGACACCAACGGATTGCCACTTTTCTAGCGTGACCTGCACATACCATCTGCTTATCTTCTCTACATTTATCACTGTTGTTTGTTTTTTCTGTTTAATATGAACAGGTATTGGGTACCAGTATCAATGTATTTGGAGTGGTCATCACAAAACAATAAACATCCATACCGCATCTGAATTCAAATGTCTAAGAATTATAGTGGATACTGAACTGAGCGGAATCTTGGCATAATTGTAGCAATAGAATTTCGGTACATCACATAAGGATCCGCTTAGCCCATATGCATTGACAGTATCTTAAACAGCGCACGTTGTGCATTAAGAACAGAAGTAGCAGAATTGGAATTCCTGGGCCGTGACTCCTCTAAATACCTAAACTGAACGCTGGAAGTGGAAATTGTTGAAGATTTGTATAATATAAGTATCGGGCTCAAAACGGGATGAATTCCAACAAATCGTGGTAAAGTAATTCTGCAGAAACTAAAGTCAGGAGGCCAGGCAATTAGGGGCCATCATTTCTGTAAATGATGATGTGGAATGCTGGAGATCAAATCATTGTCTCATTTATATAAACTGGCGTGACAAATATTGTTGAAATCGAGCTACAATTTTCAGAGAAATAATATGGATAACGTGATTACAAATCCTGAAATTGTTATTTTTTCCAGCGAAACAAAAACCGTATTTAGAATGAACCCAAATACAATGATGAATGCTTTATGAAGAAAACGAAGAGTGACTATGTAAATCGGTGAACGAAGAATGTTCAACGAAACGCGAATGGATTTTGTGAATGGATCAGTTAAAGGCTGCTGCTAAAAAGCGAATGTCGTAAGTGCCTTTCGCAAGATAAATAAGATTCAGATTACTTACACTGAACCCAGTTCTTCTCTCCTTTTAATGCCTGATATTGTTTTTCTCGAGGCAACCATAACAACCGCCACTGATGTGACGACATCATAAGCGACGGTTGGATGTGTAAAATATTTCTTCATGAAAGTTAGGTAAGAAATTGACGTTGCTGAGAAATATTGTACAACTATTTCAGTGATCGAATATACATTTGATGTGTTTGCTCTTTCATTAGAAGGAACTTGCAATATGTATGAAAATAATACTTCTCCGTTTTTCAGACCGCCAACAACGCAAAACCCAACTTCTGCATTTGCATTTCAATTTAATCCGGATTAAAAGTAACTGTCTGCGAAATTGTAAAGCGCGAAACAGCTAATTACAGCATGAAACAATCTCTTCATTGCAAGTGCATATATCTATAAGGTCACACTCACATTCATTTATCGATATATATATTTATAGATGTTTATATTTATATCAATAGAGTTAAATTTTCTGAAGATACTGAATGGTGATAAAAAATATTTGGCATCGAAGTCAATATAACGTGAAATGGAGAGACTGAAATAACAGAATACTGTCAATTTTGCGAAAATAAATTGCGTGTTTTGTTTCTATCTTGGGATTGGTAATTTTATATGTTGAGAAAACCATGACAGTTCCTTACCTGCTTTACAAGCTTCATTTACATTTGTGTATCCCATTTTGCATAGGCAGGTGAGAGTTGCAGTATTGCATTTTGCGACGGTGTCACGAGAGTCAGCGTCCACTCCACACATCGAATTCAGATCTGTGATAGAGATATTAGAGCAGAAGAACTTAGTCTTTGCACAAGAAGAGAGAGAGCAATAGCTTAATCATGAAATAGCTGCTTATATGAGATGTTTGTAACTTTACAACTTTGTTCTCGTGTAAAATAAGAATAGACGTTCATAATGCCAAACTTTACATTTTGAGAATTTAAGAAGACAATGACACCAACGGATTGCCACTTTTCTAGCGTGACCTGCACATACCATCTGCTTATCTTCTCTACATTTATCACTGTTGTTTGTTTTTTCTGTTTAATATGAACAGGTATTGGGTACCAGTATCAATGTATTTGGAGTGGTCATCACAAAACAATAAACATCCATACCGCATCTGAATTCAAATGTCTAAGAATTATAGTGGATACTGAACTGAGCGGAATCTTGGCATAATTGTAGCAATAGAATTTCGGTACATCACATAAGGATCCGCTTAGCCCATATGCATTGACAGTATCTTAAACAGCGCACGTTGTGCATTAAGAACAGAAGTAGCAGAATTGGAATTCCTGGGCCGTGACTCCTCTAAATACCTAAACTGAACGCTGGAAGTGGAAATTGTTGAAGATTTGTATAATATAAGTATCGGGCTCAAAACGGGATGAATTCCAACAAATCGTGGTAAAGTAATTCTGCAGAAACTAAAGTCAGGAGGCCAGGCAATTAGGGGCCATCATTTCTGTAAATGATGATGTGGAATGCTGGAGATCAAATCATTGTCTCATTTATATAAACTGGCGTGACAAATATTGTTGAAATCGAGCTACAATTTTCAGAGAAATAATATGGATAACGTGATTACAAATCCTGAAATTGTTATTTTTTCCAGCGAAACAAAAACCGTATTTAGAATGAACCCAAATACAATGATGAATGCTTTATGAAGAAAACGAAGAGTGACTATGTAAATCGGTGAACGAAGAATGTTCAACGAAACGCGAATGGATTTTGTGAATGGATCAGTTAAAGGCTGCTGCTAAAAAGCGAATGTCGTAAGTGCCTTTCGCAAGATAAATAAGATTCAGATTACTTACACTGAACCCAGTTCTTCTCTCCTTTTAATGCCTGATATTGTTTTTCTCGAGGCAACCATAACAACCGCCACTGATGTGACGACATCATAAGCGACGGTTGGATGTGTAAAATATTTCTTCATGAAAGTTAGGTAAGAAATTGACGTTGCTGAGAAATATTGTACAACTATTTCAGTGATCGAATATACATTTGATGTGTTTGCTCTTTCATTAGAAGGAACTTGCAATATGTATGAAAATAATACTTCTCCGTTTTTCAGACCGCCAACAACGCAAAACCCAACTTCTGCATTTGCATTTCAATTTAATCCGGATTAAAAGTAACTGTCTGCGAAATTGTAAAGCGCGAAACAGCTAATTACAGCATGAAACAATCTCTTCATTGCAAGTGCATATATCTATAAGGTCACACTCACATTCATTTATAGATATATATATTTATAGATGTTTATATTTATATCAATAGAGTTAAATTTTCTGAAGATAGTGAATGGTGGTAAAAAATGTTTGGCATCGAAGTCAATATAACGTGAAATGGAGAGACTGAAATAACAGAATACTGTCAATTTTGCGAAAATAAATTGCGTGTTTTGTTTCTATCTTGGGATTGGTAATTTTATATGTTGAGAAAACCATGACAGTTCCTTACCTGCTTTACAAGCTTCATTTACATTTGTGTATCCCATTTTGCATAGGCAGGTGAGAGTTGCAGTATTGCATTTTGCGAAGGTGTCACGAGAGTCAGCGTCCACTCCACACGTCGAATTCAGATCTGTGATAGAGATATTAGAGCAGAAGAACTTAGTCTTTGCACAAGAAGAGAGAGAGCAATAGCTTAATCATGAAATAGCTGCTTATATGAGATGTTTGTAACTTTACAACTTTGTTCTCGTGTAAAATAAGAATAGACGTTCATAATGCCAAACTTTACATTTTGAGAATTTAAGAAGACAATGACACCAACGGATTGCCACTTTTCTAGCGTGACCTGCACATACCATCTGCTTATCTTCTCTACATTTATCACTGTTGTTTGTTTTTTCTGTTTAATATGAACAGGTATTGGGTACCAGTATCAATGTATTTGGAGTGGTCATCACAAAACAATAAACATCCATACCGCATCTGAATTCAAATGTCTAAGAATTATAGTGGATACTGAACTGAGCGGAATCTTGGCATAATTGTAGCAATAGAATTTCGGTACATCACATAAGGATCCGCTTAGCCCATATGCATTGACAGTATCTTAAACAGCGCACGTTGTGCATTAAGAACAGAAGTAGCAGAATTGGAATTCCTGGGCCGTGACTCCTCTAAATACCTAAACTGAACGCTGGAAGTGGAAATTGTTGAAGATTTGTATAATATAAGTATCGGGCTCAAAACGGGATGAATTCCAACAAATCGTGGTAAAGTAATTCTGCAGAAACTAAAGTCAGGAGGCCAGGCAATTAGGGGCCATCATTTCTGTAAATGATGATGTGGAATGCTGGAGATCAAATCATTGTCTCATTTATATAAACTGGCGTGACAAATATTGTTGAAATCGAGCTACAATTTTCAGAGAAATAATATGGATAACGTGATTACAAATCCTGAAATTGTTATTTTTTCCAGCGAAACAAAAACCGTATTTAGAATGAACCCAAATACAATGATGAATGCTTTATGAAGAAAACGAAGAGTGACTATGTAAATCGGTGAACGAAGAATGTTCAACGAAACGCGAATGGATTTTGTGAATGGATCAGTTAAAGGCTGCTGCTAAAAAGCGAATGTCGTAAGTGCCTTTCGCAAGATAAATAAGATTCAGATTACTTACACTGAACCCAGTTCTTCTCTCCTTTTAATGCCTGATATTGTTTTTCTCGAGGCAACCATAACAACCGCCACTGATGTGACGACATCATAAGCGACGGTTGGATGTGTAAAATATTTCTTCATGAAAGTTAGGTAAGAAATTGACGTTGCTGAGAAATATTGTACAACTATTTCAGTGATCGAATATACATTTGATGTGTTTGCTCTTTCATTAGAAGGAACTTGCAATATGTATGAAAATAATACTTCTCCGTTTTTCAGACCGCCAACAACGCAAAACCCAACTTCTGCATTTGCATTTCAATTTAATCCGGATTAAAAGTAACTGTCTGCGAAATTGTAAAGCGCGAAACAGCTAATTACAGCATGAAACAATCTCTTCATTGCAAGTGCATATATCTATAAGGTCACACTCACATTCATTTATCGATATATATATTTATAGATGTTTATATTTATATCAATAGAGTTAAATTTTCTGAAGATACTGAATGGTGATAAAAAATATTTGGCATCGAAGTCAATATAACGTGAAATGGAGAGACTGAAATAACAGAATACTGTCAATTTTGCGAAAATAAATTGCGTGTTTTGTTTCTATCTTGGGATTGGTAATTTTATATGTTGAGAAAACCATGACAGTTCCTTACCTGCTTTACAAGCTTCATTTACATTTGTGTATCCCATTTTGCATAGGCAGGTGAGAGTTGCAGTATTGCATTTTGCGACGGTGTCACGAGAGTCAGCGTCCACTCCACACATCGAATTCAGATCTGTGATAGAGATATTAGAGCAGAAGAACTTAGTCTTTGCACAAGAAGAGAGAGAGCAATAGCTTAATCATGAAATAGCTGCTTATATGAGATGTTTGTAACTTTACAACTTTGTTCTCGTGTAAAATAAGAATAGACGTTCATAATGCCAAACTTTACATTTTGAGAATTTAAGAAGACAATGACACCAACGGATTGCCACTTTTCTAGCGTGACCTGCACATACCATCTGCTTATCTTCTCTACATTTATCACTGTTGTTTGTTTTTTCTGTTTAATATGAACAGGTATTGGGTACCAGTATCAATGTATTTGGAGTGGTCATCACAAAACAATAAACATCCATACCGCATCTGAATTCAAATGTCTAAGAATTATAGTGGATACTGAACTGAGCGGAATCTTGGCATAATTGTAGCAATAGAATTTCGGTACATCACATAAGGATCCGCTTAGCCCATATGCATTGACAGTATCTTAAACAGCGCACGTTGTGCATTAAGAACAGAAGTAGCAGAATTGGAATTCCTGGGCCGTGACTCCTCTAAATACCTAAACTGAACGCTGGAAGTGGAAATTGTTGAAGATTTGTATAATATAAGTATCGGGCTCAAAACGGGATGAATTCCAACAAATCGTGGTAAAGTAATTCTGCAGAAACTAAAGTCAGGAGGCCAGGCAATTAGGGGCCATCATTTCTGTAAATGATGATGTGGAATGCTGGAGATCAAATCATTGTCTCATTTATATAAACTGGCGTGACAAATATTGTTGAAATCGAGCTACAATTTTCAGAGAAATAATATGGATAACGTGATTACAAATCCTGAAATTGTTATTTTTACCAGCGAAACAAAAACCGTATTTAGAATGAACCCAAATACAATGATGAATGCTTTATGAAGAAAACGAAGAGTGACTATGTAAATCGGTGAACGAAGAATGTTCAACGAAACGCGAATGGATTTTGTGAATGGATCAGTTAAAGGCTGCTGCTAAAAAGCGAATGTCGTAAGTGCCTTTCGCAAGATAAATTAGAATCAGATTACTTACACTGAACCCAGTTCTTCACTCCTTTTAATGCCTGATATTGTTTTTCTCGAGGCAACCATAACAACCGCCACTGATGTGACGACATCATAAGCGACGGTTGGATGTGTAAAATATTTCTTCATGAAAGTTAGGTAAGAAATTGACGTTGCTGAGAAATATTGTACAACTATTTCAGTGATCGAATATACATTTGATGTGTTTGCTCTTTCATTAGAAGGAACTTGCAATATGTATGAAAATAATACTTCTCCGTTTTTCAGACCGCCAACAACGGAAAACCCAACTTCTGCAATTGCATTTCAATTTAATCCGGATTAAAAGTAACTGTCTGCGAAATTGTAAAGCGCGAAACAGCTAATTACAGCATGAAACAATCTCTTCATTGCAAGTGCATATATTTATAAAGTCACACTCACATTCATTTATAGATATATATATTTATAGATGTTTATATTTATATCAATAGAGTTAAATTTTCTGAAGATAGTGAATGGTGGTAAAAAATGTTTGGCATCGAAGTCAATATAACGTGAAATGGAGAGACTAAAATAACAGAATACTGTCAATTTTGCGAAAATAAATTGCGTGTTTTGTTTCTATCTTGGGATTGGTAATTTTATATGTTGAGAAAACCATGACAGTTCCTTACCTGCTTTACAAGCTTCATTTACATTTGTGTATCCCATTTTGCATAGGCAGGTGAGAGTTGCAGTATTGCATTTTGCGAAGGTGTCACGAGAGTCAGCGTCCACTCCACACGTCGAATTCAGATCTGTGATAGAGATATTAGAGCAGAAGAACTTAGTCTTTGCACAAGAAGAGAGAGAGCAATAGCTTAATCATGAAATAGCTGCTTATATGAGATGTTTGTAACTTTACAACTTTGTTCTCGTGTAAAATAAGAATAGACGTTCATAATGCCAAACTTTACATTTTGAGAATTTAAGAAGACAATGACACCAACGGATTGCCACTTTTCTAGCGTGACCTGCACATACCATCTGCTTATCTTCTCTACATTTATCACTGTTGTTTGTTTTTTCTGTTTAATATGAACAGGTATTGGGTACCAGTATCAATGTATTTGGAGTGGTCATCACAAAACAATAAACATCCATACCGCATCTGAATTCAAATGTCTAAGAATTATAGTGGATACTGAACTGAGCGGAATCTTGGCATAATTGTAGCAATAGAATTTCGGTACATCACATAAGGATCCGCTTAGCCCATATGCATTGACAGTATCTTAAACAGCGCACGTTGTGCATTAAGAACAGAAGTAGCAGAATTGGAATTCCTGGGCCGTGACTCCTCTAAATACCTAAACTGAACGCTGGAAGTGGAAATTGTTGAAGATTTGTATAATATAAGTATCGGGCTCAAAACGGGATGAATTCCAACAAATCGTGGTAAAGTAATTCTGCAGAAACTAAAGTCAGGAGGCCAGGCAATTAGGGGCCATCATTTCTGTAAATGATGATGTGGAATGCTGGAGATCAAATCATTGTCTCATTTATATAAACTGGCGTGACAAATATTGTTGAAATCGAGCTACAATTTTCAGAGAAATAATATGGATAACGTGATTACAAATCCTGAAATTGTTATTTTTTCCAGCGAAACAAAAACCGTATTTAGAATGAACCCAAATACAATGATGAATGCTTTATGAAGAAAACGAAGAGTGACTATGTAAATCGGTGAACGAAGAATGTTCAACGAAACGCGAATGGATTTTGTGAATGGATCAGTTAAAGGCTGCTGCTAAAAAGCGAATGTCGTAAGTGCCTTTCGCAAGATAAATAAGATTCAGATTACTTACACTGAACCCAGTTCTTCTCTCCTTTTAATGCCTGATATTGTTTTTCTCGAGGCAACCATAACAACCGCCACTGATGTGACGACATCATAAGCGACGGTTGGATGTGTAAAATATTTCTTCATGAAAGTTAGGTAAGAAATTGACGTTGCTGAGAAATATTGTACAACTATTTCAGTGATCGAATATACATTTGATGTGTTTGCTCTTTCATTAGAAGGAACTTGCAATATGTATGAAAATAATACTTCTCCGTTTTTCAGACCGCCAACAACGCAAAACCCAACTTCTGCATTTGCATTTCAATTTAATCCGGATTAAAAGTAACTGTCTGCGAAATTGTAAAGCGCGAAACAGCTAATTACAGCATGAAACAATCTCTTCATTGCAAGTGCATATATCTATAAGGTCACACTCACATTCATTTATCGATATATATATTTATAGATGTTTATATTTATATCAATAGAGTTAAATTTTCTGAAGATACTGAATGGTGATAAAAAATATTTGGCATCGAAGTCAATATAACGTGAAATGGAGAGACTGAAATAACAGAATACTGTCAATTTTGCGAAAATAAATTGCGTGTTTTGTTTCTATCTTGGGATTGGTAATTTTATATGTTGAGAAAACCATGACAGTTCCTTACCTGCTTTACAAGCTTCATTTACATTTGTGTATCCCATTTTGCATAGGCAGGTGAGAGTTGCAGTATTGCATTTTGCGAAGGTGTCACGAGAGTCAGCGTCCACTCCACACATCGAATTCAGATCTGTGATAGAGATATTAGAGCAGAAGAACTTAGTCTTTGCACAAGAAGAGAGAGAGCAATAGCTTAATCATGAAATAGCTGCTTATATGAGATGTTTGTAACTTTACAACTTTGTTCTCGTGTAAAATAAGAATAGACGTTCATAATGCCAAACTTTACATTTTGAGAATTTAAGAAGACAATGACACCAACGGATTGCCACTTTTCTAGCGTGACCTGCACATACCATCTGCTTATCTTCTCTACATTTATCACTGTTGTTTGTTTTTTCTGTTTAATATGAACAGGTATTGGGTACCAGTATCAATGTATTTGGAGTGGTCATCACAAAACAATAAACATCCATACCGCATCTGAATTCAAATGTCTAAGAATTATAGTGGATACTGAACTGAGCGGAATCTTGGCATAATTGTAGCAATAGAATTTCGGTACATCACATAAGGATCCGCTTAGCCCATATGCATTGACAGTATCTTAAACAGCGCACGTTGTGCATTAAGAACAGAAGTAGCAGAATTGGAATTCCTGGGCCGTGACTCCTCTAAATACCTAAACTGAACGCTGGAAGTGGAAATTGTTGAAGATTTGTATAATATAAGTATCGGGCTCAAAACGGGATGAATTCCAACAAATCGTGGTAAAGTAATTCTGCAGAAACTAAAGTCAGGAGGCCAGGCAATTAGGGGCCATCATTTCTGTAAATGATGATGTGGAATGCTGGAGATCAAATCATTGTCTCATTTATATAAACTGGCGTGACAAATATTGTTGAAATCGAGCTACAATTTTCAGAGAAATAATATGGATAACGTGATTACAAATCCTGAAATTGTTATTTTTTCCAGCGAAACAAAAACCGTATTTAGAATGAACCCAAATACAATGATGAATGCTTTATGAAGAAAACGAAGAGTGACTATGTAAATCGGTGAACGAAGAATGTTCAACGAAACGCGAATGGATTTTGTGAATGGATCAGTTAAAGGCTGCTGCTAAAAAGCGAATGTCGTAAGTGCCTTTCGCAAGATAAATAAGATTCAGATTACTTACACTGAACCCAGTTCTTCTCTCCTTTTAATGCCTGATATTGTTTTTCTCGAGGCAACCATAACAACCGCCACTGATGTGACGACATCATAAGCGACGGTTGGATGTGTAAAATATTTCTTCATGAAAGTTAGGTAAGAAATTGACGTTGCTGAGAAATATTGTACAACTATTTCAGTGATCGAATATACATTTGATGTGTTTGCTCTTTCATTAGAAGGAACTTGCAATATGTATGAAAATAATACTTCTCCGTTTTTCAGACCGCCAACAACGGAAAACCCAACTTCTGCAATTGCATTTCAATTTAATCCGGATTAAAAGTAACTGTCTGCGAAATTGTAAAGCGCGAAACAGCTAATTACAGCATGAAACAATCTCTTCATTGCAAGTGCATATATTTATAAAGTCACACTCACATTCATTTATAGATATATATATTTATAGATGTTTATATTTATATCAATAGAGTTAAATTTTCTGAAGATAGTGAATGGTGGTAAAAAATGTTTGGCATCGAAGTCAATATAACGTGAAATGGAGAGACTAAAATAACAGAATACTGTCAATTTTGCGAAAATAAATTGCGTGTTTTGTTTCTATCTTGGGATTGGTAATTTTATATGTTGAGAAAACCATGACAGTTCCTTACCTGCTTTACAAGCTTCATTTACATTTGTGTATCCCATTTTGCATAGGCAGGTGAGAGTTGCAGTATTGCATTTTGCGAAGGTGTCACGAGAGTCAGCGTCCACTCCACACGTCGAATTCAGATCTGTGATAGAGATATTAGAGCAGAAGAACTTAGTCTTTGCACAAGAAGAGAGAGAGCAATAGCTTAATCATGAAATAGCTGCTTATATGAGATGTTTGTAACTTTACAACTTTGTTCTCGTGTAAAATAAGAATAGACGTTCATAATGCCAAACTTTACATTTTGAGAATTTAAGAAGACAATGACACCAACGGATTGCCACTTTTCTAGCGTGACCTGCACATACCATCTGCTTATCTTCTCTACATTTATCACTGTTGTTTGTTTTTTCTGTTTAATATGAACAGGTATTGGGTACCAGTATCAATGTATTTGGAGTGGTCATCACAAAACAATAAACATCCATACCGCATCTGAATTCAAATGTCTAAGAATTATAGTGGATACTGAACTGAGCGGAATCTTGGCATAATTGTAGCAATAGAATTTCGGTACATCACATAAGGATCCGCTTAGCCCATATGCATTGACAGTATCTTAAACAGCGCACGTTGTGCATTAAGAACAGAAGTAGCAGAATTGGAATTCCTGGGCCGTGACTCCTCTAAATACCTAAACTGAACGCTGGAAGTGGAAATTGTTGAAGATTTGTATAATATAAGTATCGGGCTCAAAACGGGATGAATTCCAACAAATCGTGGTAAAGTAATTCTGCAGAAACTAAAGTCAGGAGGCCAGGCAATTAGGGGCCATCATTTCTGTAAATGATGATGTGGAATGCTGGAGATCAAATCATTGTCTCATTTATATA